>CAUYQG010056452.1:0-24516 GCA_963574415.1 Tarsius wallacei | reverse complement strand
AAAAAAAAACCCTCCCCTTTGTGGCAGGTTCTGTAATTGTTCCTCTCAGCTGCTTCTCTACTGTCTCCTGCAGAGCTTTGGCCTCACTCACAATCTCCCCAGTGTCCAGTCCAGGGAAGGAGGAAGGGACAGTGGGTGGATGGGATCCTCCCATCTCACTCTAGTATGGTCAAGGGCATCCCCTCTGGTAGGGAAATGTGGGATTGTCTCTTCCCCAGGTACTGGCTGGAGGTGCCCCAGTCAGGCTTATCCTAGAGTGGAGGCCTCCTATTGTGACTGATTTCCAGGCTCTGCCTGGGTTCATCTTTCTCTGTCATGCCCCAGCTGTCTTGGTCTGATTTTCAGAGGATTGATGGGGAGGAGGGTGTTGAGTCAGCCCTGGACTCATCACTGATTTCTTTGGAGGTCTTACTCTTCCTTTTCTAGTCACACCTTTTTTTCTGCAGCTGAATCAGGGTAGGGGGTGGAGTTCCTGAGACTCAACACTCTTCCTGTCCCTCCAGGGTTTATGCTTTCAGAATAATCCCTCTGGGTCACAATCAACCCCTGAGTAGTTAATCTGCCAGTCACAGAGATGGGGTTTTTTGCTATATCGTGAGCAAGCCAGAGCACTTTCCTGCCCCATTTTCAAGATGGTGGTAGGGTGTCTTTTTCATCTTCTCCAGTGGGGCTCTGCCACTGGGATCCTTCACTATGCTCCTTCCACAGGCTTTGCTGCCCATGTCTGGCCAAGCACTGCAGTGGTGAGGCAGAACCTGGAGCCAGCAGTCTCTCCCACTGCAGTGGTGAAGCAGAGCCTGGAGCTGGCGGTCTCTCCTGGTAGGTTATTCCCAGGAAGGGATTTGTTAGTTTAATAAAAAGGGCACTCAGCTTCTGCACCCTGGGGAAGTGGTAGGGGCCAAGCAGAGCAGTTATGGCACCAGCTACTTCACCAGGAGAGCCCTGGCCGCTTGCTCCCGAGACCCAACTCAGCCAGTCTCTTGGTTTTTCTTTACAATGACTCATTTATTCCATGAGAGATTATAGTTGAAATAGACCAAAGTAGTAAAAGTGGAGAAAAATGTGCAAAATAATTTTTAAATAATAATGTAACAGGTCTTCTTTGTTCTGGAGATACTAGCATAGAAATGTCAGTTTTTTTTTCATGTTTTTGGAAAACTTAATGCTTAAACTACAACAAAACAGTCATAACTTGCATCAGATATGACATGCCTTGCTGAGAACTTGAGTAATTCATCTTTTGTTCTCTGATTTAGAAGAAAATTCGTTTTATTTAGACGGGCATCTTATTCCACCTCTTTGATTCTGTGTTGTTGTAGTCGCAAAATGGAAACATCTTTCAATATCTCCCACATAGGTCATCACTAACGACTCTTCATGCTATGGAAACTTTTTTCTTATTAAGAGTAGTTTTTAGTGCATGAATGTAATTATTGTATAAATGTCTCAGCAATGCACAAAGATACAAATGAAAATGACAATGAGAGACCCAGACAGAGTAGACAAATTTCACATAGTTTGGCATTTTCCAAAATTTGTCCTGTAGAACATGAATTTTAAACAGGTGTTAGATATATGCATAATTATATCAGTGGTCAAATGTATTTGGAGTGTGTTCATTAAATCAAATTTAACAAATTGTTGCAGGACTTTTCAGAACAATGACTGTACTAATCTGCATTGTGCATCTTCAGGAGAAAGTTTACAGAGTATAGTTTTACAAATTTTATAACCTAAATACATTTTTCACAGAATATCCTTCAGGAACGTGTTTTAAGAATATTACATCTACATACATTCCAACTGGGATATTTTAAGAGTGAATGAAAGCATTAAAATAATTAACTAAGGGGGGTGCACATAACATCACTAAGTGTACCTGATCTTAAACCAAGGAAGTAAGGACGAGTTGGAGGCCCAAACTTCACCTGCACAAACTTATGTTTCTAATTCTGACTTGTACTCCACATATTTATAAGAAAATAAAGAAAAAATTTAAATACTGGTTGAAATATTAATTGGTTCACCAACTTTTTTTGATTGGTGGACCTATAAAATCATTCTATTAAAAATAATTTTCAAAATAAAATAATTAATGAAAATTTAAAAGATTGTATATTCATGACTATTATAGCCAAAATCTTTTCTCCTTATTAATAATTTGAACTTAAAAAAAAGTAGAATGCTTAATTTTTATACATATTCATGTTATTTGATCAGTTGTTTGGTTTTATTTTCCTCTAATTTCATTGGTTTTTATAATGAATCAATTTTTTAATATGAACTTATTATTCTTAAAATGTTCATGAAAATTGCCAAAACATTTTTATAGCTTCATTTTATGATAGCTGTATTTTAAATTGTTGAATTTTTAATTGATTTTTTCTTGTAAACTATAATTTTTCTGACTGAGGATATACTATCTTAATAGGTACCATGTAAACTTAGCAAATTCTGCCCAATGTGCTAAATCACGATTCTAATTTTATTTTACATTGAATGTGTTAATACTAGATCAGATGTTTTCCTGGGTATTCTTTTTGTCACTAGTTTGAGTACTTGTTCTTGATATTTTTTTTAAAAAGCCAAATCTCATTGAATAGGCTTTCTCTATTCATGACTCTTTTGAATGTTTTCAAATGTAGACACTTAAAAATAAAAATTCTCAATTTTATTCATTTGTAGTATAGATGATCAATTTATACACTTAAAAATAGTTGCTATATCAAATTTTCTTCCAAGGAATCAAGATATTCCAGAGCACAAACATAAATTCTCAAAATTAAATGTATATACCATTTTAGAATTCATTAAATTTGTTCAACTTCTACTTTTTTCTTGATAAATCTGAAATTTTGCTATTTTCAAAATAGTTATCCTAAGAATATATTGTCAAACCTGTTTTTGTTTTTTTAATTTATTTTATTTTAAAGATGTGGGGTACAATTCACAATTAGGTGTACATATAGTCATAGAGCAGGTAAAGTTTGATCTTCACTTTGGTCCCCACTTTGCCTGGTTTGAGATCAGGTACCCTTATTAATGCTATGTGCTCCCTCCTCCCTACCCTAGTAGTTTTTGGCTACTGCCAATCCTTTTCTTATAATATTGTGGTAAATGTTCAGGGTCCACTTATGAGTGAGAACATATGGTACTCAGTTTGTTTCTGTGATAAATCACTGAGTATTATAGAGTCTAAATCCATCCAGGTTGCTGCGAAGTCTATAATTTTGTTCTTCTTTATGGCTGTGTAATATTCCATCTTGTATATGTACCACATTTTTTTATTCAGTCCAGTTTCAAGGGGCAGCATGGTTGATTCCATGTTTTTGCTATTGCAAATTGTGCTGCAATAAACATGCAAGTATCTCTTTTGTAGAATGATTTAAGTTCTACCAGGTATATTCGCAGAAGGGGGATTGCTGGATCCTATGGAAGTTCATTTCTAGTTCTTTTAAGAATCGCCACCGTTTTTCATAGAAGTTGAACTAGTTTGCAATCCCACCAACAGTGCAGAAGCGTTCTTTGTTCTCTGCATCCTCACCAGCATCTGTTGTTTTTTGTTTTATTAATGATGGCCATTCTTACTGGAGTTAGGTGGTATCACAGTGTGTTGAACTTGTTTTTGAATAAGTTTGTGCGAAGCTTCTCAAACTGAAGTTTGTTTATTTTTTCCATCTACTTTGTAAATATTATGATTACGAATTTCCAAATTATTTTTTAAACTTTATCTTAGTCCAACTTATTTTGAACAAATGCAACTAAAATTTAGAAGACATAAAAATTTTAATGCTTCACAGGGCATTTTTGACTTACAAAGTAACTTCTCATAGGCTTCAATATATCTATGTTTTAACTGGTGAAAAAACAGCAAAGACAGAAAATTCCAGTTAGAATACTGTTTCTGATTTTTTTAAAATTCAGTATCAGCTTCTTTTTTGATTTAGTTTTATGGTTTGATTACTGTGAGCACACATAAATTTTGACAAAGTAGATTTCATTCATATTGGTAGAATAGTACAGATTTTCAGCATGTAATTAGGAGTTTCATATACATTTAATTTATTAAGAATATTCATGGCATGAAGTTGGATTCACTAAATTTTGTCTTTATATTATCATTGCAAAACAATCTTATCTTCAATGATGAATTTTGTAACTATTATAGAAATATATTTAAAACAATAGTAGGCATTTACTTTAAATAGAATGCAATTCTAAAATATTGATTTAATTAATTGGATTTTTTTCCAAAAATAATTAATTGGAATTTTTTTAAACCACCAATTTTTGGAATTAAATAGATTTTCTATTTGAAGCATCTAATGGTGCTGATATAAAATGTGCGTCATCTAAATGTTTATGCTCTTTTTTTAGTAATGAAGCCATCACATTAATAGCAATTATTTTGCAATTTTGTACATGCATAGGAAGTAAATGAGTAAAATTTATTTAAAAACTATCATTTGATTTAAATGAAAGTTCTACCTTACAGAGTATTATTAAATATGAATCCTTCATCTTTACTTCAATTATTGCCTTAAGAAATAATCTTTAAAAATATTCACCGACTTTTCAATTAGATACTAATGTTTCTTCAATACATTGCATCTTCATGTGATCTGTGATAAAACTATGTCCTACTATCCCAATTCCCCATCCCTTAGTGCATGTTAAATGTGTTAAATGATGACAAACAATTTGGACAAACTACATATTAATTAACAACTTTCTTTAGAAGTAAAAACATTGTATTTTAAATTAAATGTGCACTTCTTAGGTTCATAGTGACATAAAATTTTTTTTGCAAAGTGTCAATGAAAAATAAAATAAATTTTAGATTGTAATCATGGAATGCATGACAAAACATCTGTAGCAATATATACAACCCTTGGTATATATAATCTATAATAGGACCGCTCATCACTTATTTCTTACAAACATGACACATTTCTCACTGACCTCATAGACAATGGATATAGAAGTTTTGTTCATGTCTCAAGGTTAGCATAGACTACGTCACCAAATAGTCAGAAGGTATAGCAGCAATGAAGACTTCCACCTTCACTGAAAACCAGGAAGCCTTAATTGTTTCTAGCCTTTTCCATCAAAGAGCACTTTATCAGTCATTCTTCAAAGAGAGGAATTAGTTATGCTAAACTTAGAAAAAAATCCAGAAAAGAGAGTCCAGTTACCTCTTTCAGGCTTTCCCATTTAACTTAGTGTAAACTTACATGAGCCATTAGAAAAGACCTTGGAATAACTGGGATGAACAAAGTGGAGGCCTATCAAGAACATCTGTGAAGTAGATGGTTAACATTGTGGTCTGCAACTTATATTTTTGCTTAAGTAAGGGCAATCATCTTCCAGAGAGAGAAGTCAACCCTGTCACATCTCCTTGTAAACATGGTAATGTAGTTCTACTAGCAAACAAAATAATGGTTTTTGCTGGAAAGTCCTTATCTTTGGAATGCTTTTAGTGGATATACTTTATCTATCTAGAATTGCTTATGGTAAGCAAACCTGTTATTGATTTATGGGGTATGGCTTCCTGAGAAGTGTCACATAAGATATGTAATTACATAAGAATGAATGGAGATGTTTCCTGACCAAAATGACTCCTTTTGTGTGAGTGATATGACCTCACACATCACTTAGAGCTGCATATTTGACCCCAGTGTGCATCCTGCTGTAGCAAGAATGAACCCGGAGACCTGGACCCTTCCTGCTGTGCCTGTAACTTGTAATTGCTTGTATCCTGAAAATTGTTAGCAAATCTTTATCCTAGGTAAATCTCAGATTTATGTGAGTCTCATTGAAGAATCCAATCCTTTATGTTATCATGTCATCCCAGACCATAAAAAATAATATGAAATACCTCCTGATTCTAAATATTTAAAATGAAAAATATGAAACAAGGACTAAATTGGTTGGAACTTTGGAACAACACGCATAAACAGAGTTGTTCCTTACTTGTAGCTGGGAGAGGGCAGAGCTCTAAGAAAGACTGGTCTGGAAGAGAAGTCTTTTACCAGTAGCCCTAACACTAAATATTCAGAGATTCTGGTGTGTGGTGGTGTTCAAAATAAGGTTCGTCTCTTTTTGAAACACCAGCTGTCTATCTGGAAAGAACTGGATTGACTGTTGCTTAGCAATATTAACTGAGCAATTATCTGGTACTGATCTAATTTTTCATTAACTTTAAAAGTGCCTTTTTTGACCAATGAGTAGTTCCTGAATTCAATCTGGTTAATATAAATAAGCATTTTATTTAAAATAAAATATAATGGAATGGAGTAGAATAAAATAGATAGAACAAAATTAAACAGAAAAGAAAATATCAGTGCACATTTGCCTTTGGTAAGTTTAGTATTGTTTTACTATACATTTGTTTTGGTTATTTGTGTGTGTGTGTGTGTGTGTGTGTGTGTGTGTGTGTGTGTCTGTGCGCGCGCACACAAGATTGGCTTCAAACTTTGGGACTTGATATTTATATCTAAAGTTGATCCTTGACAGACTAGTTTCTAACTGGCAAAATATAGTTTGTTTTTTAAAGTAAAAGTCACCATAAAATTATAAAAATATAAAATGTTTTTGAATATCAAAGCTGTACCAAATGACAATTAAGTTGAGTATAAATGAGTTATTTACGTGTGAAATACATTTTCTATTGCATACATTTGGGTATTTGATTAAAAGAAAAATACTTTGTAAGATGCCAATGTGCATTTTGTAGAACCACAACTATTTGAGAAAAAAAAACAAGCGATTTTATGTGCTTGGATGATGCCAAACACAAGAAGGTTTATCTCTCAATGTACACAGTAGCACAAAGGAGAATGAAAACATTAAATGGATAAAAGTGAGGAAGAAAAAAGTGAAATCATCCATTTAAAGTTTTGACTCTGACCAAAAGTTTCAACCTGTGTAGTCTGTACGTTCTATAAATTCCATTATCATTTCAACTCAACAAAACAAGTTATTGAAACATTGAGTGATAATTATGGCTAACGTATTAAAAATCAGAACATATAATATTTAAGAGATATGTATTTCATCAGTCCATAAAGACAAATCTTTCTCAAAACTGGGAGGTCAAAGAATTTTCAAAGATGGTCACAGAAGTCACTCAGCCTTCTTTTTTTTTTTTTTTTTTGAGTTGGAGTCTCACTCTGTCGCCCAGACTGGAGTGCAGTGGCCACTCCCGGCCACCGCAGCCTCGACCTGCTGTACTCTGGCTATCCTTCCACCTCAGCCTTCCAAGTAGCTGCAACTACAGGCGCACGCTACCATGCCCAGCTAATTTTTTAATTTATTATAGAGATGAGGTCTCGCCAAGTTGCCCAGGCGGGTCTTGAACCCGTGGACTCAGGCAATCCACTCACCTTAGCCTCCCAAAGCGCGGGATTACAGGCTGAGCCACCGAGCCCGGCTCACTCAGCCTTCTACTATTTCCATATGAGGGCAGAAAGCAATATGCCTGTACCATTACTAAAATGAAGCACATTATGATGCTGACGCTGAGTGCTAATATTGCAGAGTACTTATTCTGAAACTGGGACTCTGCAAAGTGCCTTACGCAGATTATCACATTTAATGACTGTTACTACCTTCTGAGCCACTACTGTTGTTATTTCCATCATATGGGTAAGTAAACAGATATGTCAGAATCAACTCAGACCTGTATGGATCAAAAACAGCACACATTCTCCTATATCATATTACCTCAGCAACTCATTCCTCCACCTCTTGTCTTTCTTTCTTTACCTGAAGTTTTAGACTCAATGTCATCTTACTCAGAGGGCATTAACTACATGCTTCTTTTCCCAAACATGTTCCCTACACAGAGAAGTCAGTTCCTAATCATGATCTTCTACCTATACTATATAATAATGTCTGTCATATTATCTAAGTCAATGCTGGGGGGATAGCATTTCCAAAAGTGTAGACTTTCACAATAACTTGAAAATACCTTAAAGAATATTTTGGTGAATTATCCATTTATAATACTTAAAGACTTGTTAGTCAAATGCTCACCTATTCTAATACTTAAATCTTACTGCCGCAGGCAATTTACTTCTAAATTTGAACTTGCTTTAAAAAAACCTTCGTGTTAAAATGAAATTTCACCTTATGGCTTTATACATTTGTTAAACAAATATTTGTTGTTTATTATAAACCCGTCACTACTTTAGATACCAGCAATGTGTCAGTGATCAAAGATCCCGGATGTTGTGATAAATTCTACTTTTTATTCAATTAGGCTATATTGAATATATTTCCATTCTTTTTGTCATGTTTATCTTTCAGACGTTAAAAGACAAATGTCATATACCTCCTTAGTCTTCTTTTTCCTTAGTCAAGTGTTTTCTGTAAGCTACAAGGATATTTTTAGAATGTATTTTAAAACCTTACTACCGTATTTGCACCCTTCTGGAAGCTAAATATTCTTCAGACTAGCACAAAAGGGATGTATCACAATGTCAAAGTAAGATGGAATATTGATATGCTTAATTCAGAAAATCTGTAAACAAAGTGAACTGTTTGAGTTTCAGATGATTTCTTATACAAATAAGCTACCTTTTAAGGACTGTTGACTTTGGTGGTTTATTGGGTCACATAGAACTCCCTAGCTAGAACGTGTTTCTGTTTTTAATGCGTTATTTTATTAATATATCCCTGGTTGAGTGAAGGTTATGCATAATTCTTCTCTATTCCCCTTATCCTACTTCCTATGAGTTTTTTCCCCCCAGAATTATTCAACTATTTTAGGTTAAAGTCTTATCCAAGTGTCAGTCAACTCCTTTAAATACATGTGTTTGTTTATATACAACTAAGTGGGCATAATGAATGATTAAAAACTATATAGGCTGCTCAAGTTTGCTGTTTATCAGCTGGCCAAGTGTTCCACATTGAATAGTTTCCATTCTTGAGGAAAAGGAGTCAGTATGTTTGAGGAATACATCTTTAACATCCATTGTGTTGAGAACACTTTTTGGTCAGTGACTTCATTCTCTTCTGAAATCACTGCAACTCTCAAACTTAACCTGAATCCTTCAGAAAGGCTGAATTCAAATGTCACATGTGCATGTTTACACAGACTGAAAGTCACCTAGAAATGAGAGTTATACGTTGCATTTCTGGTCAGAAAATGCAGAAATGTGTTTGACCAAGGGTTTAAAGAAAGTTGGAGATGAATGCATTTTTTTAAAAAAATGTACAAAAAGGGATTCTGGAGATTTATTTTTTTCATCTCTATTTTTGGAATTATCAATTCTTCACCAAGACTCTGTGACCAAATTATGTTAATAACAGCTGACTGCTCTTTTGTGCCCTCAGCTAGTACTGACTGCACAGAGGTGGGCTTCATTAAAAGTATTGTTGGCCTTCTTTCCCTAATCTTTTTTTTTAAGGTTTGGGGTACAATCCAGGATTAAGTACATAAGTGGTCACTGCACATATGAAGTTTAGACCTCCCTTTGGTCCCACATTCTCCTGGTTTGAGATTAGGTACCCTTATCGATATTATGTGCCCCTCCCCTTCTTCCCTCCCCTGGTAGTGTCCTGCTACTGCCAATCCCTTTCTTATAGTATTATGATAAATGTTCAGGGTCCACTTATTAGTGAGAACTTGTGGTACTCAGCTCTTTGTTTCTGTGACAGATCAGTGACAGCAGGCCATATTCTAGCAGCTTGTCATTTTATTGTGAAAAATTTACCAACATCTCAATGGAATAATGCTGAAAAATAAAATAATGGCCATCATCTGAAAATGGTCAATTTTAAGTTGAAAAAAGCACAGGAGAGAAAATGATTGTAAATCTATCTACTCCTATTCCTCCTTCTATAATTTCCTCTCTTTGTTAAACAACTTTTAAAAAATCATGTACTAAAAATGGGTCCTTTACTGATGAGTCCTTAATCATTCACTTCAAATTTTTGAGATCCTCCAGATTTTTTGAGATGTATCAGAGAAATATGCTCAAATACAATTTATTTACAAAAAAATTTAAGTCAGCCATGGCAACTTTATAAGGTTTGTCTTTCTATTATGACAGCAAAATATAAGGAACTTCATTGCTTAGTTTAATACACTGTAAAGCCATAGTAATTTAGTTGCGGTAGTTTCCCTCATCTGGAGTTTTTCTTCCTTGGTTTCAGTTACCTGCGGTACAGTACAATAAGATCTTTTGAGAAAGACAGATAGTGAGAGGGAGAGAGAGAGAGCATATTCACAGAACTTTTATTACAGTATATTGTTATAACTGCTCTGTTTTATTAGTTATTGTTAATCTTTTACTGTTCCTAACATAAATTAAATTTATATGTTTGCAAGTATATGAACATACAGTATATATAGAATTCAGTACTACCTGTGATTTCAGCATCCACTAAGAGTCTTGAAACATATTATTCTTGGATAAGGGAGGGCAACTCTATCTTCTCTACCTTGTCAGAGAGTTTTTCCCTGATAAGACCCAAGATCATTTATGTGACTCTATTCTATATATAATCACTGGACAATTAGCCCTACATTAATTACTAGACATGCGCCTTTTATAGCAATGAGAAGTGGCAAAGCGTAAGACTCAAGTAACACCCTTATTGTTGCTGGATTCCAAAAAAATCAACATAGATATGTGACAAAACTACAAATATCATTTGAATTAGTTTCCAATTGCTACATAGAAAATCATCACAAACTTAGAACATACTTAAAACAACACATACTTATTTTCCCACAATTTCCACAGGCTAGAAATCTGGGTACAGCTCTACTGGATCTTCTGCTCAGAGTCTTGTAGGTTATACCCAATGTGTCAGCCAACCTGGGGATTTCTCCTGGAGACAGAACTTGAAAAGAAACTTTTTCAGGTTGTTGGAAAAATCAATTTTTGTGTTACTTTCCTATGGCTGCTGTAACAGGTTGCCATAAACTAGGTGTTTAAAAACAACAGAAATTTATTTTCTTACCATTCTGGAAGTTAGAAGTCTGATATCAAGGTGTCCCTAGGACTGGAATTCCTCTGAAGGCCCTAATGAAGGATCCTTCCTTGACTCTTCAAGTTTCCAGTGATTATTGATGATTGCTGACTTTCCTTTGCTTCTTCTTCTTGTGATCACATGATTCAAATCTCTTTCACCATTGTCCCATCCATCACAGCCTCCTCATCTCTGAGGGTACTGGCTTTTTTCTGGACTTTAGCTGGAGATTGACTTCAAGCCCTAGAGGCCACCGACATTTTTTTTTCCTCATGGGCTTTCTCAATATAAATACTTACTTCAACAAACCAGCAGGGAGAATCTTCAACATCGCCAAAGTCCCAATATCTTTTTTAAGGGCATTCATTTGGTTAAGTCAGGCCCACCAAGAATTAACTCAAAATAAACTGGAATATAATATTAATTACATCTGCAAAATCTCTTCACCTTTGCCTTATTCTATCTGTTGGAAACAAGTCACAATTTCTACCTACACTCAAGGGGAGGAAGATTAAGTAAAGTATGGTACTATGTGATAGGGAACATAGTAATCACCCTAGGATCTGTCTCAATATCCCACAAAAAGTCTGTATGTTTTCTACAGTCAATTTTCTTCTCAAGAGCAAAATAACTAAAGTTTTACTTTCATGTTGTACACTTGCCCAACTTCTTCATACATAATAGGATCTCAGTTGAACATTTGGAAGGTGAAATCTACTTCCCTAGACTGAGGAACTTATTTCTACCTGAAGTCAAGTTCAAGAATTCATCTCTTACATGCTAGAGACTTTTTTAGGGATTTCATCTTCTGCCTGAATGCACCCAATGGCTGGAAGCTAACTATTTCATGAGGTGCTCCATTATCACTGTAGACAGCAAGAGTAGCTTGAAAAGCTATCTTTAAATGAACTAAACATTTCTTTCATTACTGAAAAACAAATAAACTAATCAAACTGTACAGGAGTAAATAGTATTTTCCCAAAATTCAAGTATATGTGGAACTTCAGAATTTGACTTTATCTGGAAATAAGTTCTTTACAAATGTAATTGGTTAAAATGAGGTCATACAGGATTAGGGCAAGTCTCAAATCCAATGATTGTTGTCACTGAAAGCCATGTGAAGACACGCAGAGAGGAGAATTTCATGTGACACCAGAGGCAGAGATTAGAGAGTGTAGCTGTAAGTCAATGAAAGTCAAGGATTGCTAGCAACTATCAAAAACTAGAAAGAGTCAAAGATCATTCTTTCCTAGAACTTTCAGAGGGAGCATCCCTCAATTTTGGACTTCCAGTCTCCAGAACCATGAGAGAATGAATTTCTGTTGTCTTAAGCCATCCATTTGTGTTCATTTGTTGTGGTAGCTAAAGGAAATGAATACACAAACACCTTCTTCATCTTCTGCTCCAAAACTTCTTTATGACTTATGACATCCTATCCAACACCAAAATTAATCTTTTAGTCTGGCTTTCTCCAATTTAAAATCAACAGTTCCTTCAAATATTTTTGATGTAGCACAGTTACATTCTGATTTCTGTACCTCAAAGTTTTGTCAACTCCTTATTAAAATATCACAACCAGCCGGATGCAGTGGCTCAAGCCTGTAATTCCAGCACTTTGGGAGGCTGAGGCGACAGGATTGCCTGAGCTCAGCCTGGGCAACATGGTGAGACCTTGTCTCTGTAATAAATAAAAAACTTAGCCTTGCATGGTAGTGCACGTCTGTAATTCCGGCTACTTGGGAGGCTGAGGTGGAAGGATCACTGGAGCCAAGCATGTTGATGCTGGGGTGTCCGTGAGTGTGCCACTGTAATCCAGCCTGGGCTACGGAGTGAGACTCCAACTCAAAAAAAAAAAAAAAATCACAGCCAAGACTGAATTTACTCCAGATGGAGGATTCACAAGGCAAAGTAATATGCATCTGAATTTAATCACAAAACAGAATAATTCTGATATATCCATGTAACATTATATGAGGCCTTTAAACAGCATGAATACAGCATTTAAACATATTATATTTGCAATCTACTAAAATTTCAAAAATCTTTTTCCTGTAAACTTTATCTGTATTGGTTCATAGCCAGCATCTGTTTGTGCAAAGAATTTCTTGGAGCAATATGTAGATTAATATATGCTACTTTTTTATTGATCTCAGTTTGAGGCTATATTTTCAGTCATAGTGATCCTTTCTAATTTGACTTTTATACTCTGGTGTGGAAGGTCTGTTCTCTAACTTTGTGTTGCTTGATAATTTTATAAACTTGCTGTCTATATTTTCATTTATGTTACCAATAGAAATGTCAAGCAGGTAGGATAAGGTTAGCAAAAATAAGATCAAGACAGACTTAAGTGGCACATAAATATAGTATTTCCTCTAAATAAATGTCAACAAATTATCAGTATTCTTTAGGAAGCTGTTTTATCAGAGAGAAATCCATAAAATAATGTTGATACTAGTCAAAATTTTATTATATAATTTACCAGAAGATGATGAACTGCCTTTTGTAGCTAGTGTTCAGCAAAACTTAGTAAAACATAATATTATATTGACCTGACAATAAAATAACAATTTAAAAAATAAGATCAGGTTATCTTGTCATGATTAATTTATAAATAAATGTTATTGTTTTAAATATATATCAAACAGCTATTTGATATGATGTTCCAAATTGTTCTCTCAAAAATATAAATTTGCTTACAAGTTTTGTAGTTTCTGAAATGAATCTTTTGTCTCGTCTTAAAAATTTACCCTGACTTATAAGATTTAGTTGTTTATCAGCAATTACGATTTTTATAAAAATAATTAGTAAGTTTAATACATCCTGTCCTGGTAATCCAATATTCTGTTTGTGGCATTTGATCTTAACTTTCTTGTTCAATGACCAGTCTCTTTGAAGGAAAAGGCTAAAGTGCAACAGATATTGATTAGATTTTCCTGACGTGTTAACAGTTTGTTTTCCTGGAGCAAGAATCTCATTCCATCCCTGTTCATTTTAATGTAAATGTAGAAGACAGTATCCTTCTTTCCATGGCTTCAAAGAGACAATGTCCTTAAGCATCACTTTCAACACTTGCCTTCAAGGCCCTTACATTCACAGCATTTGCGTCAATCTCCTGTGTTGACTTTCTATTTTCAGAAGTCTTCCGAGGAAAAAAAAAATTATACTTTCGTGACCTGTATCCTGTAGGAGAATTTTCTAAATTGTGCTGTGTGGGTTACTTGTGTTCTGAAAGATATTAAATATATGTTTTTGGTAGAAAATTAAAGCTTCTGCGTATATTTGGGAAATATTCTCTCTATATCTTTCCTCCTGCTGTCTCACTTATAATACCTAATATGTTAAAAATTATTTTATTTTTAAAAATTTTTATTATTATTATTTTGAGTCAGGGTTTCACTCTGTCACATAGGCTGGAATGCAGTGGTACAGTTGTTACTCATTGTTGCCTCGACCTCCTGGGCTCAGGCAATCTTTCAGCCTCGACCTCCCAAGTGGCTGGGACTACAGGCACATGCCACCCCGCACAGTTAATTTTTTTGTAGAGACGACTTCTCACTATGTTGCCTAGGCTGGTCTCAAACTCCTGGGCTAAAGCAATCCTCTTGCACTGGCCTCTCAAAGTGCTGTGATTACAGGCATGAACCACTGCACCCAGCCTGAAATTAAGTGTGATGGTAACTTCTGCAGCCAAGGGACTCCTTTAATTTTATGCGATATATAGTTTCATAGAATTACCTGGGCACAAAATATTTTTTCCTCAGAACACTCCTTAATACCTATCCAAAGGAATACATTTGAAAAAGCATTGAATTAAGCCATCAACATTAAATACTATAATATGAACTACTGATCATATTGAGTAAGAATGACACAGAGATTCTCTGTGTTGCTTTCTTCAAAAAAGAGTTTCTGTCCAACTGTGGAAAATGCAGTCAGCATACTGCTTCTAGCTGACAGTTCTGGGAGCAGCTGTGACAGAGTTCACAGCTCCGAGGGTAGCTTCTACATGACGACTGAGCAAGATAGGGGATATAAGGAGTTAGTCATTTAAGCTCCATGTAGTACAGCTCTGATGGACAGCATTCGCTCCAGAGCTTCCTGCTGGGTGGGTCAAGGGTTTTTCAGCCCTTCATTGCAATTCAACTTCTTTTTTCTGCTTACTCCTACTTCCTTCCCCTTCTTTTCTCAAGGGCTAGTCTCACATTTCATACCCAAAACTACATATCAGCATCTGTTTCTTGAGAAATTTTGTGACAAATGGAAAGCAGAAAGAAATTTTAGAATGTTTTCAGGCAATTTTCTTTGAACAAATATATCTTTGTGAGAGATAGGAGGAAATGGCAAGGTCCAGGGAAAAGACGATGTTAGAATAGCAGCCTGGGGAGTTGTCCCACCCCACCATGTGGATTTGACACATGGACAGGGGATGATAACTAGGATGTGTCAAGGCAGGGACAGTAAAGAGAAGGAAAGAAAATACACTGTACTAAAGACAAATATAGTTACATTTTTTTGGTTGGCCTAATGATAGGCCTAAACAAGCCATGTGTCTCTGGTCTCAGGGCCAAGGACAAAACTAGCCTTAATTTTAAACAAGACTATAAATTAGGGTCTGGGCTAGATTGTCAGTCCATTTCATTATCTTGCCTAATTTCAAACCTCTGCTGAAATTAGCTTCATGGCTAGCTGCAGGAAGTGGTAAGTGGTGATGCCTATTCAGCAAAAATATTTTTGGACTGAGATTTATATGAAGACAAATAAACCAGCCAATTCACAAGAAGATAAAATAGCCTTTAAAAAAAGTTGTTGGGCTAAATTAAATTGATTCATTGTGTTATCTAAATGAAAATGCAGTTCCAGAATCTGGCCAAATTCAGCAAGTATTTTGTGAAACTATTATCTAAATAAACATACATAAAATTATATCTAAAACAGATTTAAAATGCTACTTTGGCTAATACATGTTGAATTAATTACTAAAATTAGTTCTTAAGTACATCATACCCCCATAGACCAGTTTTATTTATTGCATCCTTCTGGCCATTAAGGAGTCTCTCCCTGACCCTTTCACATAGGGCTTTCTCAAAGAGTCATATGTCATTTTGAGATATTTGGGAAGACTGCATTTTTCAATCAAGTCATTATTTTCAGAAGAGGGAATGTTTTATTTCTTCTTCAGTGAGGACACCTGGACACTTAGTGTAGTTTATAAATCCAGAAAATAAACAGATATACCTTACTTCAAGAAATAGTGCCATAATTTAAGAATTAGTAGTCTCATTTATATTACTTACTTGAGTGAAGTTTATTTTTATACAGTTAATAAACATGAAACAATTGAGAAATGTCAGGCATGTGCAGAGTTTAATTATTTGCCTATTCACAAATTTGAAAGTTGAAATATAATTTCAGAGAAAAATAAACATAGTGAAACTTGATGGTCTCCCTTAGAAAGCTATAAGCATTTTCCACTTCAAATATACTTTCCCTCTTATATTTTATTCTCCAAGGATTTCTGTGGCTATTGAGTATGACAGATGATTTATGAAGATTTGTGAAAACACAATATATAATGCATTGTAATTATTAGCTCTTTGTGTTGAACTCATGTTCATCTCTAGTAATGACCCTTTCTTTTCTTTGCTAGTGAAGTTTATAAGTATCTATGCTGAGATGTTGATTGTTTTGATTGTTGTTCTAAGAGATATTTTGCAGTCAATAATTCTTGGAGATATGTTATAACCTCAGAAATATACACAGGCTTTGTGAGGAATTACTTGGATGAAGTAAAATATTACTCTATTTATGATGATGGATGAGGTATTTCTGTTAGCATGATATCAACATAGAATGAAGAAAAAATTAATGTTTCAACTATCTTGGAGGTACGTTACTTGATATGTTACATACATTGCCTTATTGCTACATATCTGTTGCAATCAATTAAATAGGTAGTAAACTATTTTTTAGGTAAGAAAATTAAGCTATATGATATACTCAAAACTTATTTTTTAATTTGTAGATGTTTGACTTGAACTTTAAGTTGTAAAAATGTCATCCTTTCTTATTCATGAAGCTGCCTCCATCAACAATGTACCTTCTATCAATATTTAGTTTTGCAATATTTTACATTTAGAAAGTTTTTAATATATGTTTATTTAGACTTGCTTCAGATCAAACACAGAGAAAAAAAAAACTTGATAGGATTCCAGAGTTGTTGAAATAAGAATCTAAAGAGAAAGTATATTTTATATTAGTACTTTAAAAACTGTTTTGCTACTCACTGGTAGTTCATGAACAACATACAGGTTTGAATGAGCAAGCAAACCTGTAAGCAAAATTTTTGGCTCACAGAATTTCCATTAATGCTTAGGCTTAGTAAACTGATGGTTTGACTAATTTGAAACTTAAAGATGTGAACTAGATTTGTATACCTTTTCACCCTTAGTGCTAGGTAGTATCAAAACTGGATGTGGTTGTTCCATTCAGTGGGTGGAAGTCAACTGTTCTTATACCTCTGGCCAATGTTGTTCTTGAAGAACTTTATTACATTTTTAATGACCTTCAGACTCTTGCCTGAATGACCTGATTCCTGTGTCTGCCTCTTAGAAAAGGAAAGACTAGCAGATTAAAGATATTCTTCTTTGTTCTGCAAATTATGGAAATAATTGTGGCAACTAATCAAACCATCTGAGTAATTCAGTTAGATGCCCTCAGTAATGGCTCATTCTCCAATGAGCTAGAAGGAAATAGAAGAAGAAAAGTATTATGATGGTCCTTGGGATGAAACACTTAGGACCTTAGATGATGCGATATACGTTAATGATGATGCGATATACGTTAATAATAATGCAATATACGTTAATGATGATGTTAATAAGATGATGCGATATACGTTAATGATTTTTCTCCCGTAGAAATACTCCTAAAGACTTGCCTGTTAAGGAAAGTACTGTGATGTGGCTCCCCTAAAATGCTGCATTAAGCACCTTAATTTAGTTGACTGCTGTTATTCCTTACCAGATAGTTCTGATTGCGATTTGATGACCACTCTTCCTAAGCCTACGTAAAAGATTATCAGAAACCTACAGAGCATGGCCTCAGATCTTGGACCTTCCATGTAAAAACAATTGTCAGTACCTTCAGATATCTTTCCAATCCTGATTACCATAACTGTTGCTTATTCATTCCCTGGGTGTGTCTAGATGTGCTCTCCAGATGGAAAAACAAAACAAAACAGAAAAGGTGGACTGGTTCCCCTCAGGAAGTCCCATCTAAAACAGCATCTCATAATAATTATTGAACTGAAATCAAACTCTAATGTCTACTAGGTAACTAGAAGACCATGATAAGGGCACTGTCAACCTGAGCCCTGTTGATGTAGGTCCCTCTTGGAGTTTTATAATTGTAAAAGTCCCTTTTTCTCCAAGGACACCATATACAACCCTAATAATACACTTGTTATGTGGAAGCCAGACACTACCTTGACTTTCTCCTCAAATCATGATAATTTATACCTTAGTGTTAAAGAAGTACCAGCAGATTATGTAACCTTCAGATGACTGCAGAGGTCTCTCCAAAATAAAGCTTTTCTTGATTACTCAGGGGAGCTGTCAGAGGAATAACTAACTTTATTTCTATATAGAGAAGTCATGCCAATGATGGGATTCATCCAATTAGAAATGATGGTATAAAATTTGTCTCTGACTTTAGCTGAAGTAATACCACCTTGGCCATGAAAGACATTCAAGTCTGTGTCAACTCACTGTCCTAGAATGTTTTATGGATGATAAAATTGCTGTAGGCATTCTTGCATGCCCAGGCAGAGTCAGTGTAATTACTAATATAAACTGCTGTACTTGAATTAATGCCTCAGGAAAAGTGAAGAGGTAATATAGGAACTTAAGGAGAAAGCCACCTGACTTCCTAAGATAGTACCTGATGGCTTATGGGATTTGTTCAGCCAGTTGTGTATGGCACCCTAGGGTCATGCTTGAGGTAAATACCACAGTTTAGCCTCATCCTGTTGCTTAGAGCATTATTAATAGTATTTTTAATTAAAATTATATGCAGAAAATTACATAATTTGATCCCAGACTCTATCAGTTATCTTTACCAGAGTGGCTGATGGACTAAGATAACTCACCAGGAGTCAGGTTGGTATATAGAAGATGGTATAAAAATAAGAGGTAGATATTTTTGGGAGACTTGGAGTTTTTCTTAGATAAATCTTTCACATTTCTATTCAAGTTGTGAGCAGAGGCACTAACAGCTGTAATTTCTGACTATCTTTCCAAAGATGTTTGTATAGCAACCAGCAGTAAAGTCTAATATAGTGCTTCACTCTGGAGCAAGGGCTGATTTGCTTATAGCTTTAGAAAATAGAAATAATTTTCTTCTGGGCCAAAAAATAACTTACTTACTGTCTGTTTTAAGATGTTTGGGTTCCCTAAGCTCAGGGTTCCTCTCCTATAATGTGTTGGAGGGCAACACCTTCCCCTCCTTACATGACCTTGTGGGAATAGTGGTTTGAGGACCTGACATAAGAAGATACTGATATTCTTGCTACTTCCATTGCTCTGTGAACTAAACATTTTTTTTTTGCCTCTGTAGAGTCTTGTGTCTTCTGTAAGTACTCATAAACCAACAGCAAGATAATATATTAGCTTTCAAGTAGTAAAATCATAAACATTCTATAGTTTTGGTATATATTACTGTATTAGAATTCTCTAGAGAAAAATCTATCCTCAATCTATCATCTATCTGTCTGTCTATCTATCTATCTATCTATCTATCTATCTATCTATCTATCTATCTATCTATCTATCATCTATCAAATCTATTTTATCTATCTATTTATCTACCGAATTGGCTCATACAATTATGAAGGCTGAGAAGATCTATGACAGAACATCTGTAAGCTGAATACCTTGGAGTGCTGGTGTTTAGCTCAGTCCAAGTCCAAAAGCCAGGAAGCCAATAGTATAACTCTTAGTTCATGGCTGAAAATCTGAGAACCCAGGGGGCCACAGGCATAAGTCTCAGAACCCAAAGGCCAGAGAACTTGGAATCCTGTTGTCCAAGGACTAGAGAAGAAGAGTGTCTCAGCTCAGGAAGCAGCAGAAGTGGGGGGGGGGATCCTTTCTTCTGCCTTTTTGTCCTATTATCTTCTCCTCTCAGTTCAAGTACTCACATACTCATCTCCTGTGGAAAGACCCTCACAGACATACATAAATAATTCCTTACTAGTTCTCTAAGCATTCCTTAATCCAGTTAAGTTGGCACCTAAAAATTAACTATCACAAATACTCTTAGGATAGCAGTACAAGTAACATTAAATAAGTGATCATCTGTAATCCATGTGAAAATGGATGTTAAGAAGGAAATAGTAATTCTCCTGATATACAAATGCTAGAAGGCTAAATTTTTGAGGACTCATTTTATTTGGACTCTGGTAGAAAATGAATTTCTCTAACAAATGAGATATACTCAACCAGCTTCCTATGATGTCTACTAAGTAAGGAAAAGGATGGAGTTAGTAAAGATAATATAAGCAGGGCATTGTGCTAAGGTAGAGAAAAATGGATGTGCATGCCTAAGTAGACCTTACAAGAGTTATCACCAAATTAACCAATAAAACAGACTGCCAGCATTTTGACGAGGAAATTTTAGGGAAGTAAACTTTTAATCAGGTCATAATTAAGACAAACTATCTGAAGATTATATTCTATAAATAAAAATAAGGGACCTAAAACAAAGAAGTAGCATCCCTTTGCAGATTGTCATAAAATAAGAGATTGTAGGACACAATGAAATTAGCAACTGGCCTAGAATAATGTAGGAAAGGAGAAGTCCTAACTCAAATTTTGACAGGAATAACTTCATTAATTATACTTGTTAATGGTTAACTTCAACATCAAGAGAAAAGGAACTGAAAGTTAGAACCATGGAAAAATATATTGAGTTGTGTGTAGTTTCGCTTGTTAATATGCTACTAAATTTATGTAGTTCTTATCACAGAAGCTAGATTCAGTCATTTTCATCAAATTGGTTTGTTATCTTCATAAAGATGATAATTAAAGAGGCCGTCTGGTTACTGCCATATATAGATATCTAATGACAAGAATGGGCACAACCAGATAGGCAAAATGGTATCTCACTGACTTATTGCTGGCATATTAATCAACTCAAATGATTACTACATGTCAACCAACTGAACTATGCAGAGTATGAAGAATAATTGAGTGTCATGTTGTCACCCAATATTGGGCCTACTATGCTATGGTCAAGAAAAGGCCACTCTGTGAAGGTGGCATTTGTGCTGAGACCTGAAGTGGCCATGTGAAGAGGAAGTACATTCTGAGAAACAGAAAAATCATGTACACTGGCCCTAAGACTGTTTAACTATAACGATTGTTCTTGTTTCTGCTTAATAGTAATAATGGGAAATTTGGACTGCTTAAGGAATCCCTTACTAATTATGACATTTATGATTGGCAAAATGCTTTTTAAAAATAACCTTTTTGTAATAATTTTCTAGTATTAGCAGGCTAATTATATTACATTTTAAGTTTACCTTTGTTTGAGGGCCATATGCTTAAATTACATTGGCTTTTTTCAACAAATTTTACTTTGTCTATAATAATAATCAGCTATGCCAAATATAAAGAAATAAATCCAAGTAGAAAACATATTTTGAAACAATAATTTGTTTAAGTATTGATAAATTTGAAGTCACTTTTTACAGTCCCTTCCCCCACACTACAAGAATGCTGCTTATCTTTTTTGTTTCCTCCATTGCCATTTTATTTATTTGAAGTAGTGTGGAAGGATCACTGGATCAACAGTAAAAAAGAAAAAAAAAAAACAAAAAACAAAAAACAGAGGTGTTTCTACTACTTATTAGTTACCGAAATTCAAAATTATATTTCACCCTTTTGAGGTATATGAACTCTTTAGGTTGCCTTACAGGGTTATTGTAGAGATCAGATTATACAATGTATGTAAAATCACTCTGTATCTAATGTGCTCTATAAATGTATGAGAGTATTGTTATTAGCAAGGGGGATAACAGAACCTCTTTTTGGTCTCAGAGTTAATTTGGGGAAATTTCATTTATTTGAAAACATTTTTATTTTAAAGACATGAGGGACAATTCAGGGTTAGGTATACAAATGTTCACTATGCAGGCACCCTTGTTGACGAGGTGTGCCCCCCTGCCAGCAGTTTCCCACTACTATCAATTCCACGCCCCTCTTCCCTGGCAGTTTCCCACACTGCCAATCTTTTTCTTATGGTATTATGATAATTGTTCAAGGTCTACTTATGAATGAGAACAAATGGTACTCTGCTCTTTGTTTCTGTGATAGATCACTGAGTATGATAGATTTTAAATCCATCCAAGTTGCTGCGAAGTCCATATGTTTGTTCTTCTTTATGGTTGCATAATATTCCATTGTGTATATGTATATATGTATATATATATATACCGCATTTTAAAAATCCAGTCCAGTTTTGATGGACAGCACAGTTGGTTCCATGTTTTTGATATTGTGAATAGTGCTGCAATAAACATGTGTGTGTAAGTTTCTTTTTTGTAGAATGATTTGAGTTCCTCCAGGTATATTCCCAATAAGGGGATTGCTGGGTCATTTGGAAGGCCAATTTTTAGTTCTTTTAGAAATTGCAACATTGTTTTCCAAAGAGTTTGCACTATTTTGCAGTCTCACCAGAGAGTAGAGAGTAGAAGCATTCCTTTTTCTCCGCATCCTTGCCAGCATCTGTTGTTTGTTTTATTAATAATGGCCATTCTTACTGGGCTTAGGTGGTATCTCATTATGGTTTTGATTTTCATTTCTCTGATGATTAGTGAGACTGAGCACTTTTTCATGTATCTGTTGGCTGCCTGTATATCTTCTTTTGAGAAGTGTCTGTTCATGTCTTTTGCTCACTTTTTAATGTGGCTGTTCATTTTTTCCTTTTGTCACATTTGAGTTCCTTGTAGATCCTAGATGTTAGGCCTTTGTCAAATATGCAATTGGCAAATATTTGGAAAATTTTCAAAAAGCCTCCTTACTGTCTGTTTACTTAGGGATACTTTCCATAAATGGCTTTCATAAAGATTATTTTTACCTCATTTTTCTGTATGATTATAATGATTTGGGTGATGTAACTATTGTCTTTTCTATCCAGCAAGGTGTTCTTAGATTTCATTTACCAAATTCCAAACTATAAAATAAAAAAAATTAAGAATACCCACTTGGTCTCTTACTTTCAAGAGCAATGCATCTATTTTAATATTCACAAGATCAGAATTTATTTAACATGTGAATATTTTACCCTCATGTTCAAAGAAGTATCTTAATGCATTTATAATGGAAAGTGGAACATATTATTCATTGATGATATAACAAATAATTAAGCCTCCTTTTTATCCATTTAAAATGAAATACAGTGTAGAATTGCTGCATGAAATTTCTGCTGACTCTAAGTGAAGCTTCAGTGAACTAAGCTTTGTGTTTTTGCAAATGTGCAGTATAAATGATTGTGAGTTCAACATATTGATTCAAATAACCTCGACTTGTTTTCTTCAGGCTACTCAGTATTGATCGTTTGCTTTTCCTCAATAGTCAGAAAACTGATGAAATCGCAATAATTGTATAATTTGGAGAAAATGTCTTTTGTAAAATAAAAGAAATAGAAATCTTCATCAAAATAATATTCAGCCATGCCAATTGCAAAGAAATAAAATCACATTAAAAAGATATTTTAAAACAATAATTTATTTTTTTAAAGTGATAATATTTTAAGTTGTTTATCTTGGTAATAAATATTTGGGATATTCTTATTTTATAATAAGAAGGTCTAGTTTCACTTAACTCTAATATGATTACCATTATCATCATCACATTCAACATCTACAGTGTATTCAACAACAGAAACAGCAGCAAATACCATAAATAAATGGAAAATCTATTATCATCTCAACAATTGATATTTTTATTATTTTGTTACAATAACTTTGGCAGATAGATATTTCATTTTACAGTAATAAATCAGGTGGCATGCCTCATTCAAGGTCACCCAATTAAGATTTCATTTAAAAATATATATTTTTATTTATATTATTTTATTTTATTTTATTTTTTTATAATCAGTATTTTTTTATTATCATATTGTGGGGTACAGTTAAGGATTAGGTATACAAATATGCTTCGTCCAGACACCCTTGGTAGACAAGAGGTGTCTCCCCGTCCCCAGACAGATATTTAGTATCATTAATCCCATCCCCCACCCCTCCCCTCCCCGTAATTTCCCACCACTGTCAGTCATTTTCTTATAGTATTACGTTGGATGTTCAAGGTTCACTATATGAGTGAGAACATGTAATACGCCGATCTTTGTTTCTGTGAGAGATCACTCAGTATTATAGATTCTAGTTCCATCCAAGTTGCTGCGAAATCCATGATTTTGCTCTTTTTTATGGCTGCGTAGTATTCCATCGTGTACATGTACCACATTTTTTTTAATCCA
>CAUYQG010056449.1:0-17989 GCA_963574415.1 Tarsius wallacei | reverse complement strand
CGCCCGGCTAATTTTTTTTGATTTATTGTAGAGATGAGGTTTCGCCTGCCCAGGCGGGTCTCGAACCCGCGGGCTCAGGCAATCCACTCACCTCAGCCTCCCAAGGCACGGGATTACAGGCTGAGCCACCGAGCCCGGCTGGAATCTGCATTTCTAACAAGCATCTCAGATCATCTTTGTCATTAGGAACAGTTGAGGAACAGAGTTTTATAGAATAGTGGATAAGAATGTTGTCTTTGAAACAGATCTGAGATTGCAAACGGTCTTCACTCCATAGCAGCTGTGCAATCATGGGACAGTTTTTTAATCTCTAATCTCTGTTTCCTCATTTATGCGGTAAGATAATGCATGCAAAGCACATAGCACGGTCTCTGACTCAGGGCAAGCCTTCAATCAACTTTAGCTCTTCCAATTATTTTTTTTGATTTTTTTTTTTTAAGAGCAGTTTTAGGGTCACAGCAAAATTGAGAGGACTGTACAGAGAGTTCCCATATACCCCAACCCCACACATACTCAACCTCCTTCACATCAACATCCCCACTGGAAGGCTACATTTGTTACAGTGATGAATCGTTACTAACACATCATTATCATCAGAGTTCATAGTGGAACTTAGGGTTCGTTCTTGGTGTTTTACATTCTATGGGTTTGGACAGAAGTAGAATGGCATATATCCACCACTGTAGTATCATGCTGAGTTTTTCCACTACCCTAAAAAGCCTCTGTGCTCCGCCTATTCATCCTCCCAATAGCTTTCTACTTTTAAAATAACAACAATACTAATAATGATCATGAATATTAAGTGTCCAGTTCAATGCATTGTAATAAATGATAAAGTCTAAGAACAGTATTGAATTGTAATGATGATAATAATCTACATAATAGAAATATGTAATAATATACATGAAAGGATGAAACAAGAAAAGCTATGTACAGCAAAAAACACACACTGATTTAAATTCTGAACTCCTTGGAAATAATATAGTCCTTGATCCTAACTACACATTAAAATTACTTGTGGAACTTAAAAAAAGTTCCCAGTGTCTTGGTCCCACCCCTGGAAATTCTGATTTAATTAGTCTGGAGTGTGGTCAGTGCTGATCCCTGCTCTCTAAGCGTTTCTACTGTGCAGCCACATTGGAAAACCACTGCCGTGGAGCCTTGCTACTCAAGGTGTGCTCCTCGGATCAGCAGCGCCAGCGTCACCCAGGAGCTTGTTAGAAATGTGCAATTGACGGGCTAGTGACTCATGCCTGTAATCCCAGCACTTTGGGAGGTGGAGGTGAGAGAATTGCCCAAGCCCAGGGTTTGAGACCAGCCTGGGTAACTTGGCAAAACCTCATCTTACAATAAATTTTTTTTTTAAATTAGCAAGATGTGATGGTACAAGCCTGTAATTCCAGCTACTTGGAAGGCTGAGGTGGAAGGATCACCTGAGCCCAGCAGGCTAAGGTTGCAGTGACTGTAAGAGTTCCACTGTGCTCCAGCTTAAACTCAAAAAAAAAAAAAAAGAAAGAAAGAAAGAAAAAATAATAAATGTGCAATCTCGGGCCCCAGCTTGGACCTAAGGAATCAAAATCTTCAGTGTCACAAGATTCCTAGGTGATTGGTGTACACTGGAATCTGAGAATCACTGCCCCGGGTACCTCATCACTTGCCCATCCCCGGCCCCTGCTCAGTGATTGCCCAGTGGTTGCACCCCTCAACTCTTCAGTGGCATTCAACATTGCTAAGCAGTTTTTTAGTCTCAAAGAAAAGTCCTGCCTTAGCTTCCAGGACACCACACACTTCTGACTTTATGCACTTCTGGCTTCTTCTCAATTTTTTCCTTGATTCTTCTCTATTGACCTCTAAATGCTTGCATGTCCAAGGCTCGGTATTGGGCTCTCTCCTTTACTCTGTTGCCTTCTATCCTTGGGTGTTCTCACCTGTTTCCATGGTTTTAAATGCCATCTATTTAAATATCATCCATATGGTTCCTGAGCTGCAAGTGGTGTTGGAAAAATAAGTACCTGTGTCAGTACAGACTTCAAAGGCACATGGCCTGTGCATTCTGGCAATTTATTCAGTGTTCTGTTGTCACCATGTTGAAATTTGTAATAATTTTTGCATTGGATTTACATTTTCAATTTGCATAATTTGCCCTGCAAATGATGTAGCTGGTCTCCACCTCTGCTCCCACCAAGACTCCCGAGAAGGGAGCTCCCTAAAGGACTGAAGAAGCTTGGAGTCAAAAAAAATAGCAAAACATACCATTCCACAGTAAGCAGGTTTATGCAAACCCACCCTCAAAGTCCAAGAAAGCTGTGAGGCACAAGAAAGAGGCTGACAAATCCAGTTTCTTAGAAGGAAACATTCAATAGGAACCTACCAACAGAAGGCATATCCATGTCTCTGCCTCCTGTGAGACAAGATGGTGGATCCCAGCACCATTAGCCCCCCAGAACCATAGCCTATGTATCATAGGGAAAGGGTGATTCAGAAAGGATGTGTAGAACAATTGAAGTACGGTAACATTAAGGTTGTTTTAACCTAAGGGCAGGATTTACAGTTAAGTATTGTTCCTTACACAAGGAATAATAGACAAGTTGGAAGTCTAATAGGTCTTCTCTGAACACAGGTTAATCAGAAGTCAACATGGCAGATTAGCATCCAAGATGGAGTTGTTTTAGCCTCCACACATTTTCCACAATGTGCTTTCCCCACCCCAACTTATTCCTCTTCCAGATTCCCCCCTCTTGGCAAGCGGCACCCACATCACCTTATCTTTCAAGCCAACAATCCTTAATCACTCTGTTTGCTGACATTTGTCCAAAAGTCTCCATATTTATCCACCAACCCCCAAAGTACATATTGACTATGCCCCCTTCTCTCTAGCTCAAGCTCCCCTTGTCTCTTGCTGGGACATTCGTAATGGGTTCCCCTGCCTCCTCTTGCTTCCAGAGCAGCCAGAATGATCTTGGTGGAGAAGGGGAGAAGGAGGACAGATCACAGCATCCCTCGGTGAAAACCTCCAATGGCTTCCTCCCCACCTCTCCCTCTCCTTGTACCCCACCCTCCTGCCAGACTGATTATCCTTCAGTCCTTCCACCTCTGGGGTCTTTGCACAGGCTATTCCCCTGCTTGAAGCGTGCTCCCTTCCTACCCCTGCACACTCCATCCTCCACAAGGCTGACTTCCAATCTTCCTGCAGCCTTCACCTTACAGAACCTTCCCCTGGGCAGCCTTTCCTGATGCTGCTTCCTACTTGCAGTTAGGTTACTCTGAGCTCCCCTGGCCACTGTGCATCTCCATCCAGAACTTCTCACAGTGCATTTCAACTGCCTGGTTCCATGTCCATATTCTTTTCCAGGTGCTAATTTCCCTAAAGGAAAAGCAGTGTCTGTCTTGTTCTCTTGTATCCCTGGTCCCTAGCACTGTGCCTGGGACATAGTCAGAGCTCATGAACTATTTCTGAATGATTGAATGAATGAATCCTCTAGAGGGCTAGGGAGCAGCCCTCTAACCTTGACCTCAGACCAGAGTCCTGGGAAGAGGGTTTTTCCTTTATTTCTCAGGATGGGGCTTCCCTAGTTTGGTCACCTGCCTCACATCCACTGGAGATGTGTTGGGGGCACAAACACGGTCTCATGAGCAGCTGAGAAGCTTGCTGTCTCTTCTGGTCCCTTCAAAGGGAGCTGTTCACCCATGCCAATCCCGCTATTGATCTTTTAAGGCTGCTGCCTCACCCCTATGGGGCCCTCTAGGCCACCTGCCAGTGTCGCCATTGTGATCAGCTGCTCCCATCACCACTGCCCTGGCTGTCTGTGCCAGAGTTGGCTCTCTTCCAGCTCTGAGTTCGGCAACATCCCATTAGTAGCTTGAAATCAGCCAAGTGGGAATGCTTACACCATGGAAACAGGCAAATACTGCAGATTAGGGCTCTGTTGATTTCAAGAGAGTTGGTTTACCACTGGGTTCTGCTCTGACTGCGATTTCAACACTTGCTCAAACTCCTCAGGCTTTAACATCCATACTCTGGACCCAGCTTAACCAGGCCTCTCTCCTTCAGGTAGAATCCAGTTATTGGCCCCTGGTCCCACATACTCAGATGGCAACTAAGGGTAAGCAGTCGCCAAACACATATTTTGTATATTTCATGAGTTCTATACTGTATTCTTACAATAAAACAAGCTAGAGGAAATAAAATGTTTTTAAGGAAACCATAAGAAAGAGAAAGCATATTTATGAGGGGGACCAAAAAAACCCTGGAATTTATTTATCAAAAATTGCCAGGCATGGTGGCTCACACCTGTAATCCCAGCACTTTGGGAGATGGAGGCAAGAGGATTGCCTGAGCTCAGGGGTTCAAGACCATCCTGGGCAAATTGGTGAGACCTCATCTCTATGATAAATCAAAAATAAATAAATAAATAAATAAAGCAGCTGGGTATGGTGGCACACGCTACTTGGAAGGCTGAGGCGGAAGGATTACCTGAGTCCAGCAGGTCAAGGCTGAAGTGGCCATGAGTGTGCCACTGTACTCCAGCCTAGGCCACAGAGTGAGACTCTGACTCAAAAAAAATAAAAATTGTGTATTTAGTCTTGCATGTTTAAATTTCAGTCACCTTCAAAGTACTTCAAAGGCGCATTGATGCAATACACCTGTTGAGATGCCTTTTCCAGCGCTCAAAACAGTTTTTGAACTTTTCAATTTTGATGCCTTTTAGTGCTTAAGCCATTTTTTGTTTCACCTCTTCCACACTGGCAAAACATTTCTCTTTGAGGACTTTTTTCATCTGGGAAAACAAAAAAAAGTTGCTCAGGATGAGATCGGGTGAGTAGGAAGGGTGAGGCATGCGGGCCATGCCATTTTTGGGTAAAAAAACAAAACAAAACAAAACTGCTGAACGCTCAGTGTGGTATGGGCAGGTATGTTGTCATGGTGGAAGAACCAGTCACAATTCAGGGCGTTTCTTCTGCAAATCATGACACAACAGTCTCAAAACTTCCAGATAAAAACTTCGGTTCACCATTTGACCCATAAGAACAAATTTCAAGTATACTACAAAGGGCCCACCCTCCAGAAGATAATTGCAAGATTTTTTGAGGTCCTCCCTCGTACCATTAATTGGAAGTGGATCATCATAACAGTCTTCATCCTTGTAAACTTCATGTTGAGCAGACTGAGGAGGAAGAAGAAGAGGAGGACTTGGTCTTGCCGCCTCAGGGGTGGTAGAGGTGGAGGAGGAGGAAGGGAAACAGGAGACACACTCCATGTAAATTTTACTGAAAAAAATCCACGTACAAGCAGACCCGCTTGGTTCCAACTCATGTTGCTCAAAAGTCAACTGTAGTTATATTAATAATTAAAAAGAATCAATACATAATAAGCAATGACTACTTATTGACTTTTTAAGTTACCGTCCCACCCCCATAACAAAAGCAGAGGATATTCACATGCATGTACATGTAAGCAATAGGTGCTCTGAGACCCGATCCCAATAATTTTAAAATTCTACCGTCCTTTCCAAGCAGTCAACATTTCTCAGATTCATCCTGGGAAAGGGGGTGGTTACTCTTTGGTTTTGGCAACACACACACACTGATGGCCTTTTGCTCACACAAAGCTCCTGTGTTTTGGAATGAGAGGCTGGACAAAGAGAAACTAAATGGACCTTCAGAACTCTGACAAAGGCTGTTGCCCTTGTAGGCAATGTCCTCACAAGAGGAGGTTTGTGCATGGCTCACAAGCAGGCCTGAAGCTGGAGGCTTAAAGGATTGCTCTCGGTTCCATCCCATTCCTGACTACTAAGCCTCAGGCATATGTTCACTCATTCATTCATTAGGGCCACAGATCTTGTCTTGGGTATAGGCAATTCAGTGGTGAACAAGACAGTCAAGGCCCCTATATTCATGTCTGATGGTAGAGACAGACAAAAATCAAGTTGATAAACAAAAATAATTACAAAATATGATAAGGTACTTAAGGAAAATAAATAGGTGCCAAGATACCCACATTAAAGGCAACCGACATTAGATTGGAGGAGGAATCAGAGCTGCTTCTCTCAGTTGGACCTGAAGGATGAAAATAAGCCAGTCTCAGAAAAAGCAGAAAGAAGAGCTGTTAAGGCAGAGGACACAGCATGTGCAAATGGCCCAAGGCAACGGAAGGCAGCCAGTGAGTCTGAAGAACAGGGATTCCAGGGAAGGTGAGTCTGGAAAGGGAGCAAGTCAGGCCAGGAAGAGTCTTGTGGATCACAGTGAGGATGCAGGTTTCATTCTTAGTAACTTGAGCCATTGGTTTCCCAGTTATCTGGGCTGTGACAGCAAGGAGCAGGCCTGGCATTGAGCAGGGGTACTTTTACATTTGCTGAACGAGTGGGTGAGACAGGCCCCGCTGCAGGAGCTAAGGCTAGGGATTGGATGGCAGAGAGGAGACTATAGCAGGGGCCAGGAGGAGGCAGTGAGACCTAGGCTGGGGCAATGGCTGCCAGGGCTGCAAAGGGGCCGGTAAGAGATGGGTGAGGGCAGAATTTGCAGACTTGCTAAAGGAGGCATCGGAAAGTGGGAGTTGGAGCCAGGGTGACTCTGAGGTTTCTGGCAGGGATGCTCTGGTGACTGACTACAGGGGTCACCCCTGCTGTGTCTCAGGTCAGAGTTGTTGGTTGTTGTTGATCACTCCTGTAATCCAGCACTTTGGAAGGCAGAGGCGAGAGGATTGCCTGAGTCCAGGCGTTCAAGATCAGCCTGGGCAACTTGGGGAGACCTTGTCTCTACAATTAATTTTAAAAAATTAGCTAGGTGTGGTGGTGCATACTTATAGTTCCAGCTACTTGGAAGGCTGAAGCAGAAGGATCACCTGACCCCAGAAGGTCGAGGCCGTGGTGGTCGTGAATGTGCCACTGCACGCCAACCTGAGCGACAGAGTAAGACTCCAACTCAGTCAGTCTGATTGTGTATATTTGAGGTCGACAACATGATGCTATGGGATGAGTATAGACAGTATAGTAGTTACTATAGTGAAGAAGATTCACACCTGTTATCTCTCATCCTTACTTTTTTTGTATGTGTGACGAGAGCAGCTACAATCTATTTATTTAACAAAAATCTCTAATCTTCTTGTTGCACATTAGATCTCTAGTTTTGTTCATTGTATGTGTCTATTTTGAACCCTTTGAACTATGTCTCCCCATCTCCTCCGCCACCCTCACCCCTGGTACCTACTATTTCGTTCTCTATTTCTATGTACTTGGGCCCTTTTTATTACATCCCACATATAAGTGACATCATGTCATACTTTTATTTCTGTGCCTAGCTTATTTCACTTAGTATAATGTCCCCCAGTTCCATCCATGTGGTGGCAAATGACAGGATCTCCTTTTTTAAAGCTGAATAATATACCAATATATGTGGATATATATATGCATATAATCTTGTATGCTATATACAAAAATTATATATGTAACATTTTCTTTATCCATTTGTCCATCAATGGGCATTTGGATTGTTTCCATATCTTAGTTACTGTGAATAATGTTGCAATGAACATGAGCATGCAGGCATCTTTACCAGGTGGTGATTTCATTTCCTTTAGTGTATACCCAGAGAGGGATTGCAGAGCCATGTTGTAATTTTATTTTTGATTTATTTAGCAGCCTCTATACTGTTTGCTCTAATGGCTGTACCAAGCCACACTCCCACCAACAGTGTAATAGAGTCCCATTTTCTCTATACCCTCAGCAACATTTGTTATCTCTTGTCTTTTTTAGAACAGTCATCCTAGTGAGTGTGAGGTGGTATCTCATAGTGGTCTTAATTTGCGTTTTCTCGTATGATTAGTAATGTTGAGCACCTTTTCATATATGTACTGGCCATTTTTATATCTTCTTTTGATATATGTCTGCTCATATCCTTTGCCCATTTTAAAAATTGGATTATTTGGGCTTTTTTGGTATTGAGTTGTAAGATTTCTTCGTAAATTTTGGCTATTAACCCCTTATCAAATATGTAGTTTGCAATTATTTTTCCCAGTTTGTATATTGCCTTTTCATTTTGTGGCTTGTTTCCTTTGCTGTACAGAAGTTTTTTTAGTTTGATGTAGTCTTACTTATTTTTGTTTTTGTAGCCTAAGCTTTTGATGTGATATCCAAAAAAATTATTGCTGAAGTCAATGTCAAGGAATGTTTTCCCTATATTGTTGTCTGGGAGTTTTATGGTTTCATATCTTAGGTTAAGGTCTTTTATTCATTTTGAGTTGATTTTTTTTTTTGTATGATGTAAGATAAGGGCCCAGTTTCTTCTTTTGCATGTGTAAATCCATTTTCCCAGCACCATTTATTTATTTATTTATTTTTTGAGTTGGAGTCTCACTCTGTCGCCCAGACTGGAGTGCAGTGGCCACTCTCGGCCACTCCAGCCTCGACCTGCTGGGCTCCGGCGATCCTTCCTCCTCAGCCTTCCGAGTAGCCAGAATTACGAGCACGCGCCACCACGCCTGGCTGATTTTTGATTTATTGTAGAGATGAGGTCTCGCCAAGTTGCCCAGGCGGGTCTCAAACCCGCGGACTCAGGCAATCCACTCACCTCAGCCTCCCAAAGCGTGGGATTACAGGCTGAGCCACCGAGCCCAGCTCCAGCACCATTTATTGAACAGACAATCCATTCCCCACTGTGTCCTCCTGGTGTGCTTGCCAACAATTGGTTGACCCTATAGATTTGGATTTATTTCTAGGCTCTCTATTCTGTTCTATTGGTCTGTGTTTCTGTTTTTATGCCAGTACCACACAATTGTGATTACCATAGCCTTATAATATAATTTTACATCAGGAAGTGTGGCAATTTTACATCAGGAAGTGTAATGCCGCCAACTTTGTTTTTCTTTCTCAGAATTGCTTTGGTTATTCAGGGTGTGTGTGTGTGTGTGCATGTATGCACTTCCATATGAATTTTAGGATGGCATCTTCCATTTCCGTGAAAATGTCATTGGAATTTTGATAGGGATTGTGTTAAATCTGTATATTGCTTTGGATATGGACACTGTGAATAACCTAGAGGAAATGGATAAATTCCTAGAAAAAGATATTGAATCAGGAAGAAATAGAAACCTTGAGCAGACCAATAACAAGTAAAGCAATTAAAGAAGTACTTAAGAATCTTCCAACAAAGAAAAACTCACAACCAGATGGCTTCATGGCTGAATTTTACCAAACACTGAAAGAACTATTACCAATACTTCTTAAACTCTTCCAAAAAACAAAACTAGGGGGAATATTTCCAAACATATTTTACAAGGCCAGCATCACCTAAGCCAAAGACACTATAAGAACAGAAACAAAAACTACAGGCCAATATCTCTGATGAACATCAATGCAAAACCTCAATAAAATATTAGCAAGCTGAATTCAAAAACAAATAAAAAAGATTATGTATCATGGCCAAGTGGAATTTATCCCTGGCATGCAAGACTGGTTTAACATATACAAATCAATCAATATGATACATCACGTTAGCAGAAAGAAAGATAAAAACTACATGACCATCTTGATTGAAACAGAAAAGGCATTTGACAAAGTTTAGTGTTCTTTCTTGATAAAAGCTCAACAGTTGGTTGGGCACAGTGGCTCACGCCTGTAATCCCAGCACTTTGGGAGGCCGAGACAAGAGGATTGCCTGAGCCCAGGGGTTCGAGACCAGCCTGGGCAAGTTGGTGAGTCCTCGTCTCTACAATAAATCAAGAAAAAGTAGCCAGACATGATGACACATGCCTGTAGTTCCAGCTACTTGGAAGGCTGAAGTGGAAGGATTGCCTGACTCCAGCAGGTCGAGGCTGAAGTGGCTATGAGAGTGCCACTGCACTCCAGCCTCGGCAACAGGGTGAGAATCCAACTAAAAAAAAAACCAAAAAAGCAAAAACCAAAAAACTCAATAGTCTAGGTACGGAAGGAAAGTTTTTCAGCATAATAAATGCCATTTATGAAAAACCCAGAGCTAACATCATGATCAATGGGGAACAACTGAAGCATTTCCCACTAAGATTCAGAACAAGGCAAGAATGCCTACTCTCACCACTTCTCTTCAACATAGTGCCAGAAGTACTAGCAAGAGCAATCAGATAAGAAAAAGAAATTTAAAACATCCAAATCAGAAAGGAAGAAGTAAAACTATCTTTATTTGCAGATGACATGATCCTATATGCAGAAAAATCCCAAGGATTCCACAAAAAATCTGACATAACTAATAAATTCATCAAGGGAGCAGAGAGGTAGGGTACAAATATGGCCCCTGAGGCTCCACCTGTGGGAGAGGCAGGTCTCAGGAAAGAGAGGTTGAGGACTGGTCAGGAGCACAAAAGATACCCACCATACCTGCCTACCCAGGTGGACCCTCTCAGAGATCGGTTTTGACATGAATCAAGCTTCAGTCCCCTGTCCCTTTGATCACAGTCATCTAGACTACTGACTGATCCTCCTTCCTTTCAGCTCTGCACATGTCACTTCCCTTCTTTGAGTCTCTGCTTCCTTGTTTGTGAAATGATGACAACAGCCTTCCCAGCAGGGTGGCTGCAAGACTCCACATGAAGTCATGTGACCAATGCCCTGGTGGTCACAATGACTGTGATGCATCTGAGCTCCCTAAAGTCTTCAGGCTCCCTGGCCCTCCCCCACCTACCCCTCTCCTCCCTTCTCCTGCCACCACCATCTCCCCGAACTACCAATGTGGCCCCAGGTTGCTTACAGTCACACCTGGTGAGATCCACCCCCTCCACCACCCACATATCACTAACTTGGGGTACCCACGCCTGGGCTGATCCGTCAAAATCACAAACTGACCATTCTTTCAGCACACTGAACCTCTGTGGTCTGCCTGGGGAGCAAGCTGAAATCAGGCGGGAATACCAGGCAGCAAAGGGAAGGAAGCAGGGAAAGACACTAGTGCCTGTAGAACAACAGATACCCCAGACACCTCTAGGGGTCTCTTAAAATGCTCCCCACACACGTGGATAGAAGCAGCTATTGACGTCTTCTTCTTCTTGTTATTTTCTCAACCACTGAGCTCATGTTCCCCACTGCCTATTTCTTCTGACTGAGGACTTGGAGACACAGCAGATGCGGGTGCTGAACTTGGGAATCTGAGCGATGACCTAGGGCTGAACAGGCCCCACTAGCCTCTGGATACAAAAAAATCATTTGGAGATGCACTCCCAGTACCCCAGCCCCGCCTCCTCACCCCAGAATCCCAGTCCACTGCAAACTCTCCACCTTCCACCCCCACAAGAGAGTTCTGGTTGTCCCCACATAAGAGTGTTCCATGGCCCAAGAACCTGTTTGGGCTGCATTGGCCTCCAGCAGCCTCTGCCTCTCTGGTTGTGTCATGGGCCTCTCCAGGCCCCACCAAGCACATCGGCTGGCCTCCAAGCCTTTGTTGTACTACCTCTGCTCCACATAGAGCTTGCCTTTGCCTTGACCCCACATTAGACCCTTACTGATGCTCTAGCCCCTGAGGTCCAGGCAGCACCTGGGTATGTAACAAAAGATTTAATGCTCAGTTAGGACGGTCCTGCCTGGAGGTGCTTAAGTCCCAAAGTGAGCAGAAGTTGGAGAAGTTGCTCTCTAAGTTCCAAAACCCACAACTTCTTTCTCCCTCAGGTGTATGCACCTCACCAGGAGAGTGGAGTTAGGGGTCTTTGGGTCCAACCACTGCCTGGCATCTGGTACTCTCCTTTTGCCAAGCCCATCCCGGACTAGCTAAGCCCCATCAACCTGCTGATGTGTGACCTGTGAGCCTGAGATGTGCCTGTCGTTGGTCACTGAGTTTGGGGGAGGATTGTTTCACAGCATTATTGTAACAGTATCTGACTAGTACAAGTACTTTGGGCAGGTTCACTTTGTCCTCAGGCCTGTCCCCAAAAGTTGCAGATGGCTATTATGGGGCCAGGAACTATGTCCTCACACAGTCAACACAGAGAGGCAAGAGAAGGGGGCAGCTTTTCTTTATGTGTCTTTTTGTTTTTGCTCAAAGGGGGCATTTCCATCTTCCCCATAGATGTTTCCTCCTGTCTAAGGGACAGAGTTATGTCACAGGCCTGTCCACCATGTTCTCAATCAATCACTGACAAGAGGAATGGAATCATTGTGATTGGTTCACATTAGCGCACATTTTTCCATCTTTTTTTTTTTTTTTTTTTCTTGAGTTGAAGTCTCATTCTGTCGCCCAGACTGGAGTGCAGTGGCCGCTCCTGGCCACTGCAGCCTTGACCTGTTGGGCTCCGGTGATCCTTCTGCCTCAGCCTTCCAAGTAGCTGGAACTACAGGCGCGCGCTACCACACCCGGCTAATTTTTTGATTTATTGTAGAGATGAGGTCTTGCCAAGTTGCCCAGAAGGATCTCAAACCCGTGGGCTCAGGCAATCTACTCATCTCAGCCTCCCAAGGCGCGGGATTACAGGCTGAGCCACCGAGCCTGGCCGAGAATGTGCATTTCTAAGAAGTTCCCATGAGATGCTGATGCTACTGATTTAGGGACCACGCTTTGAGAACACACCCTATACTGCAGTGGTCCCCAACCTTTTTGGCATCAGGGACTGGTTCTGTGGAAGACAATTTTTCCATGGATGGGGCTAGAGAGGAGGATCATTAGGCATTAGATTCTCATAAGGAGTCCACAACCTAGATCCCTCGCACAATAGGGTTCACATTCCTATGAGAATCTAATGCCATGGCTGATCTGACAGAAGATAAAGCTCTGCTTACCTCCTGCTATGTGGCATGGTTCCTAACAGGCCACTGACCAGTACTGGTCTGTGGCCCAGGGGTTGGCAACCCCTGCCCTACAGCATACAAATTGGTTCTCTAAGGGAATAGAAATCAAGTGGTATAACTTTATTCCTTCACATTTTGAGAAAAAAAATTCTCCACAAAAGGTAACCATATAGGTATCCATGGACTGACAATCTTGTCCTTTTTCTCAGAAGCACAATAGAGAATATAAATTATGAACAATATCAAAGTAGATATATTTCTTATGTAGAGGTATATCTGTTAAAACAGTAGGGACAGCAGTACACCAATAATTTTTCACTTTGAAAATCTAAATTGGCAAATAATAGGAATGATTAAATATAAAAATGTCTATTCATGAAAAAACTCAATTTTATAAAAATTAAAATGCCATTCATGCGCTTTTCAGAAAATAAGATGTCATTTCTTCACATTCATGAGTGATATGTACTACATATAATGTTAAGGGAAACTAATCTATCTGATAATTAGAGAAAGTTTATCTAATTTAATGTCAGTGTGTCAAAAAAACTTTAAATTATCAAAGAATAAAATAAGGCAGGGCAAATATGTAAAAAATTCCTCAAAATTTGACTTACCTAATAACAATTCACCAGCTGTCTCTCTAGATGGTGCAACGCTGATACATCTTCGATTCACTCTGTCAAAACATATTTAAAATTATTATGATTAAATGTTTTGACCAATTTTAGAGAGTATAAGCTTTATTTGATCTAGTAAAAGACTTCAGCAAAGCAGACTAGAGTTTCAATAGCATGAAGTGTCTTATCAAAACCCACATAAAAATACTATCACATTTTTTAACATTCTAGTAGAAGAGAAAATGAAACTTTTAGAAGAGGCTAATAATACCTATAATCTACATGTAGAATACAGAAATTCAGTTATTTAAAAGAGATTTCAATATTTTATATTTTTCAGTAAACAAGAAAACATTGGCTCATGCCTCTGATACTTAAAATAAATAAAAGAAGCCTAGTATTTTAGGAAAAATGAGACCTAGAATCAGAAAGTTCCCTCTGCTCTTTGTCACTTATCTTCTTTGAGTCTCAGTTTTTCATCTATAAAATGGGTATAATAACAACCACAACAACAGTAATCATAATACTCTCAATAGTTAAAATATATGGACACACTTAATACTTAATACCCAACAATACTATGATACCTTGAGTATTATTATCTTCCTCATTTAATAGATGAGATAACTTAGCAAGGTTAAGTAACTTGCTCAAGATCAAATAGCTAGTAAGAGGATGAACTGGAATTTAGTTCTTTTAATCGCTACAAGATATTGCCTTCTGATGATACCATCAGCAGCTCTATCTACTTTACAGAACTGTTAAAAAGTCAACTACAAAAATATATGTATGCTAACAAGGGTCAGAGGATGATGACTGAAGTCTAAGGACTCCTGCTATCAGAAATGTCATTTCTGGTCAGGCGCAATGGCTCAAGCCTTAATCCAAGAACTTCGGGAGGCCTAGGCAAGAGGGTTGCCTGAGCCCAGGGGTTTGAGACTAGCTTGGGTAACTTGACGAGACCATGTCTCTACAGCAAATCGAAAAATTAGCTGGGCATGGTAGCACGCACCTGTAGTTCCAGTTACTTGGAAGGCTGAGGTGGAAGGATTGCCCAAGCTCAGCAGGTTGAGGCTGCAGTGGCAGCGAGTATGCCACTGTACTCTAGCCTGGGTGACAGTGTGACTCCAACTCAAAAAAAAAAAAAATTCCTTTTGGATTTTGTCCCCATTCAACCTTGTCCTCTCTTAAGCCTCTCCTGTGTAGGATTTTCCTTAAAACGATAGCATTACCTAAAATAAATACCACGTAAACACTACAATAAACTGTTGTACATTCACAAAAGAGTCTACGGATTAGAATTTACCTTATAGATTCACTTGCGGCTTTGTCTTTCACAGTAGAAGAGAAAGAAGAATGAGTTTTGTCTTCAAACAGGTAAGACAGTGGTGGTTTGACCACATCTGTTGAGGAAAAAAGTACATGTTATATTGATCTAATGGCCACAGTTACCTGTTATATTTATATGTTGAGTGGAGAAGCCACTGCTACCTTCTGATTTTTGTCTATCCCGAAGGAGATATTTATTTGGAATAGTCAAGTAACATCTCTGTAAACGTCTCCTCTCTCGGTTAGGCCCTTCCGTTGGATCCAACTGCCATGAGGTTGGGTAGTAGATGGGGTCATACCATACTGCTCTGCAAGTGAAAATCAAAGGGTGTTTTGAGCCTTTAAGTAGCCATTCCAGGACTTGCAGATTAAAAAAAAATCATTATAAAGATCAAATAAATCACAACTGATCTACTGAATTTAAAGAAAAAAGCTTATTTTTTATATATTTAGGCCAGGGAATACATATACATAGTACAAAAGAATAAAATCTAAGTGTCCTGCTCCTGAATCCCAGTCTCCCAATTTCCCTCCTGGAGGTAAGTTCTGCTTCTAGTTTCTTGCATCAATCACATTTTTTTTTTGAGTCAGATTCTCACTCTGTCACCCAGGCTGGAGTGCAGTGGCACCACAGCCTCGACCTGCTGGGCTCAGGTGATCCTTCCACCTCAGCTTTCCAAGAAGCTGGAACCATAGGTACGAGCTACCACACCTGGATAATTTTTTGATTTGTTGTAAAGGTGAGGTCTCACCAAGTTGCCTAGGCTGGTCTTGAACCCCTGGGCTCAGGCCATCCTTTCATCTCTGCCTCCCAAAGTGCTGGGATTACAGGCATGAGTCACTGTGCCTGGCTAAAATTTTTGAGAGATATATCATGACTACTACAAACGCTTTAGCAACATAATTAAACACACTGGATTTAATATGGTTAGGTTAAAAAAACCCACAATTTTCCAAATTAATTTTTTATATTTCCCATTCTGCCTATTCTCTAATATAACAAAATCAGTTCCTTTTTGTGGTATAAATCACATTTTAAAAAAGATTTAAAAATAAATGTATATCTTAGATGAAAGAAAATAGTAAAATCATTTAATAAATATATATAAATGAGAAATCATTTGACAAAAATAAAAACATTTTTAGAAGCAGATAAAAGAAAAAAACATTACCCTTAATTCTACCCTAAACATAACAAAATACTGGTAGTGGTTATTATCTTTCTGTTTTAACATGCATCTGTTTTTAATTAGCAGTTATAACCATTAAGTATATATATTTCTATACCCCGCCTTATTTCACTGAAGCAGTATTATCTTTACTATCATTATTTTAGGTGATTGCCTAATATTACCTTGAGTAGATGCATTATGATATACCTAATCATATTACTATTAATACATAAGTTGTTTCTAATTCATTCACTATGATGAATAATGCAGAGATACAAACTTTTATGTTTACTGCCTTTCATACTTTGAATATTTTCCTTAGGATAGAATTACTAAAATAGAATAACTGAAGCTAGAAATAAAATCTTTGTAGGGTTCCTAATAGATGTTGCCGAAGTGTACAATGTCACCACAGCTCTGACTAAGAACTTTGACATTTCGGCTGCTGATATTCTGCTGTGGATGTTAACCATGGATAATCATGTTTTTTCGTATAAAAAGTAAAATATGGTAACTAAAGGTTTTAAAAAACTAAATTAGCCTCTAACAATATGGAATATTTTCCCACCTGTTTTAAAATTTATCTTATGTGAAGAGTTATGTTCATGTCTTTTGCTCATTCAAACTTCTGGGATCATAATATTTTACTTTAGAATCTGCATAAGTTTTTCAAATCCTAAAATATTAATTCTTTAATATATTTGCTGAAAATAAATTTCTATGCTTTTTTTTGGCTGTTGTTATAATTGTTAAACAGATTGGAAAAATGAGGCTTCAAATCCATTGACAGTTTTGCAGTTGCTTCTACTATGTTTGAGCTTAGAAAGTTAGAGTTCATAAGTGTCCTATTTTCTACTTTACAAACTTTTTGAGTTTAATTCTTTCATTTATCTGGAATTTAGTGTACTTGTCTATTGTTTTTGTATTTTAGCACACCAAAGTCATACGAATAGTTATCTTAACCAAATTTAGAGAATAACACTTTAATTTCCTTCTATTCATTATTTGTAATCTATCTTTTAAACCACATTAATAAAGTCTTAGAAAAATATATTTTTCTTAACTATCCTGTTCAGAGGTTTCTCTAATCTTTCACAAAGACATTTTTAAATTAAAGTCAATTTTATTATCTAGAAGTTAATATCCCACTCTCTTTCACTTTTCCCCTTAAGAATTAAAAAAAAGAAAACGCATGTGATTAGTCTTCAAGAGGAAAAAAGAACCACAAGCTAATGCACTGATATTTGGAGTCTGAATTCTGAAATAAAAATTGTGTTTAACATGGATATATAAAATCTTCATACAAGACCACTTAAAATGTACTACTGCTGCTTACCTATCATGCGTCAGCTGCTGAATGAGTTCCTGCCAATGTCTGCTGGCACTCAAGTCTACTTTATACATTCCTCTGATATGCTGGATCACCTTTTTTCTCTCAATTCCTTGAGAGAGAGACACTGCCTGGGTGATATCTGCAGCTATTTTAGATATATCCTTTGATTTTGAATCAAGACGCTGAAAGAGACTAAACAATACAATTGTCCGTAAGTTAAGTATATATGGACCATTATACCCAACGTATTTTCCAAAACATGATAATTTAAAACTAAAAGTGTATGTGAAATCTAATGGATTCCTAAAGACATGATTTGTGGAACACATAATATCTTACCTTTGTTGATTATTATTAACTGTTTTTTGCCAGGCAGCTTTACTCACACCTTCTTCCGTTTCATATTTCTTTTGTTCCTAAAAGATTTAGATAATAATATGCTATATAAAGCTTATCATTTCTCATCTAACATTAGCACAGAGCCCAACAGACTAATTTTTTTTTTTTTTTTTTTTTTGAGTTGGAGTCTCACTGTCGCCCAGACTGGAGTGCAGTGGCCACTCCTGGTCACCGCAGCCTCGACCTGCTGGGCTTGGGCGATCCTTCCGCCTCAGCCTTCTGAGTAGCCAGAAGTACAGGCGCACACTACCACGACCGGCTGATTTTTTTAAATTTATTGTAGAGATGAGGTCTCGCCAAGTTGCCCAGGCGGGTCTCGAACCCGCGGGCTCAGGCAATCCACTCACCTCAGCCTCCCAAAGGCGCGGGATTACAGGCTGAGCCACCGAGCCCGGC
>CAUYQG010056448.1:0-47872 GCA_963574415.1 Tarsius wallacei | reverse complement strand
TATAGCTAGTGGGAATTTATAGCCAAGAAGCAAGTGGGGATCAGTGGATGGAAATTTACTAAAACATCAGGACTAAGCGGATTCTGACAAAACTGACCTAGCAGTATTCTTGCTAGGTCGGGGTTATCAGACATCACTTAGGGGATGGTGAGAGATGGGTCTAAAACAACTAATAGAAGCCTATCTAGAGTTTGGTCAAAGCAATAATCTTTGTTGAGGAAAGACAGCATTTGGAGTTCTTTTCATTCTGTCAATTTCTTTAAACTATATGTTTAAAGTAGAAGTCACAACAGTGTACTGTAATGTTTATACATATGTAGATGTTATATATACGCTAACTAACACAATTCATAAGAGGTATATATTTAACCTTTATTTCATGTGGAGTACAGTACTGACTTTGAGGAGTTAAATTAAAGATGCATTGTTTGAGTTTCTTGTTTATTCTGGATATTAATTTCTTGTTGGATAAATAGTTTTCAACTGTTTTTTTCCTATTTTTCTAGTTGTCTCTTCATTCTGTTGACTGTTTCTTTTTTTTTAACTTTTACATTTTTTATTTTGAAATTCTGGGGTACAACTCAGGGTTAGATATACAAATATTCATTGTGCAGGTACCTTTGTTGACGAGGTGTGCCTCCTCCTTCCCCAGGCAGATTTCCACTACTGTCTATCCCACCTCCCCGTCCCCCACCCCCGACTGTTTCTTTTGCTTTGCAGAAGATTTTTAGCTTAATATAATTCCTTTTGTCTATTTTTGTTGTTGTTGCTTGTGCTTTTCAAATATTCTCCACAAAATCTTTGTCTAGAACAATGTCTTGAAGTATTTTCACTACGTTTTGTTCTAGTAGTTTTATAGTTTCAGGCCTTATAATTAACTTTTAAGTCTGTTTGGAAATGATATTTGCATATGGTGAGAGATAGGGTGTCTCGTTTCATTCTACTGCATATGGTTATTCAGTTTTCCCAGCATCATTTATTGAAGAGACTGTCCCTTACCAAATAAATGTTCTTAGTAATTGTTGAAAATCAGTTGACTATAAATACATGGATTTGTTTCTAGTCTCTCTATGCTGTCCCATTAATCTATGAATTTATTTTTATGCCAATACCATGGTGTTTTGGATACTATAACTTTGTGGTATAGTTTAAAGAAATGTGGTATGATGCTCCCAGTTTTGTTCTTTTTGCTTAGGATTGTTTTGGTTAATCAAGGTATTTTTGAGTTCCATATTAACTTTAGCTTGGTTTATTTATGAAGAGTAGCATAAAGTTTTTATTTGGAAGGCAAATGGTTACATTTAGTGGAAGACAGAGGTCTTATCAATAAATGCTCATTACAGAGTAGTTTTCAAACAGGAGGAAATAATATTTTTCCTAGGCTCTCTACCAGAAAACAAAATCAAAGTCTTACTTTGTGCAAGTATGAAAGATTCCATGTATTCATGAACTGACATCTGAATAACTTTTATTTAGATGAAACAAGAGAATAAATGTTTTCTTATCTCCTGAGTCTCTACTAAGAGAATAAATATTCAGTCAAGATTGTTCACATTTATAAGGTGCAAAATAGTGCTGGCAAGGAAAAAAAATCAGCAAAACCTCACTCGGGAGATGTCTTGGAAATGTGCTGTTTTGCAGGTTGATCTGTAATCTCAAACTGCCAGGAAGAAGCATCCTTACATGGGAATTAAAGCCTGAGAGGAGACAGTACATACATCTCTGATCAGCAGTGTATATAGGAGGTTTGCTTCGGCAATTTCAGGGGCTGTCAACTGGAGCCCAACTACCTCTCAGAACCCAGGGATACCACATTAGTCAGCCATCATGACTGCGTGCCTTGTACCTGGCACCATGCATGACCCTCACTCCTGAAATTCCTACACATCCAACAATCCCACCAGATATTTACTCCTGATTTTGAATTGCATAAAGAAATAGTGCTCACTGATGGAATGCAAATAGTGACATAAACAGAAGCCTTTGCTTGAAGAAGGGAAAATTGATAAAACAGGACAATGATAAAATAGGCAGCAAATATGAAAAATGTGAATATCAAAGAATTGAAAGATGGCTTCAGAAAAAAATTTAAAGCCCTCATATATTTTGTACAATGCTCTTCTAAAATGTGTTACACAAGTAAACTGCAAAGGCAAAAATGCCTTATGTCCTCATACAATTATGTCAAAGAACACAATGAGCTTGTCTTTATTTGTTCTAAGAAGTAGAATGTAGTTGCATTTACTACCTACATTGTGCAAAATATATTATGTCTATATTTTACACATAATATATTTCACACAATTTTAATTGAACTTTTTATGATAAAGTCCATCAAATCATTGATGATAAAATTTCAGTTTCCAATATAAGCAAATTTATTTTCAATGGTCTTTTTCCAGTATCAATTCTTTTTGATAATATGAATCATCTGAAATGTTAACAAGAGTTTGTATCTAGAATTGTGCATGTCTTTCATTTTCTTTGTGCTTTTCTGTTTTTTCCAAATTTTTCCCTATCAACATGTAAATACTTGTAATTAGAAGAAACAAATATAAATAAGCAAGCAAGCAAATGCTGTATTTCACTAGCTGAAGAGAATTAAATTCATCTGATTTAAATAGAAATTGCTGCTGCCCACCAGTCACTTTCCTTCAGAACAAACCTCCTCAACCAACCAACACTGATGGATCTCAAGCAACCACCACCTAGTAATCACTTTCTAGTGGTTTAGATCTAGCGTGACTTTGACTGTGACACATCAAAAGGGTGAGCATGGTCCTCTTCCTCCTCCACTCACACTATTTCTGAAGTTGGGGGTAGCACATCAAAGGCTGTGTAGGGCCTGATGCATATAATGCTTTGCAGAATGATTGTTTACGTTTAAAAAATGGAATCACCCCAAATCAGTGTTACAGTACCATTTTTGTGGTTTCATCTCTTTCAAGACCACTCTTCTGGAAAATTCTATAAGTTTCTGCCAGAGAAGCCCCAAGATGAACCCCAGAGGTACAAGTCCTAGAGCTCCCAGGTATCTATAGGACATAGGTGGTGAAATGGGAGAGGGTTGGAGAGTTCTCCGTAGAAAAAAGTGGGAACGAGACCTTGTATGTTCTTTCAGGGCTTGGGGTGCACTACGCAGATGGCATTACCAAGGTATGGGAGAAGACTTGGAAATTATTGAGAAAAGCTCTAAAATGACATTATGCCATTTCTGTCTTTTTCTCTTTATCCTTCTCTTCTTCTTCCTCTGCCTGGTAAGACTAAGCCTCACATGAGCCTAGTCAGAGCACATTTGAGCAAAGTATCCAACACCCACTCCCAAGACTTATTTTTGGTCAGTAATCAATAATAAATTTGTGTAGCAATGTGGAGTCCAGGTGTTCTGAGTCTACTTCATCTGGTGAAAGTAAGAACAGTCATTTCTTCCATGTATATTATTGGAGAGTTGGATCATAGTATCCTGCTAGGTATTGGCCATCAGTCCCTCAGTGTGTGTGTGTATGAGAGAGACATACCATATAATTTACTCATTTAAAGTGTACAATTCAATGTTTTTAAGTGTATTTGCAGAGTTGTGAAACTATTACCGTCATCAATTTTACATTTTCATCACCACAAAAAACCCCATACCTCCTGGCCTTGACCCCACAATGCCCCCTCCTGTCAACTCCAGATATGGACCAATTTGTCTGTTGTAATATATTAATGTATTCCGGACATTTAATATAAATGAAATTGTGCAATATGAGGGGCAAACCCCAAAACTCAGAATTTATTTATTTAAAATTGTTTATTTATTCTTACATGTTTAAACATCAGTCACCTTCAAAGCACTCTCAGTTTGATGCAATATATCCATCAAGGTTCTTTTTCTACTGCTGAAAAGTTTTTGAACTTGTCGGTTTTGATTCCTTTTAGTGCTTCTGTCATTTTTTGTTTCATCTCTTCCACACTGGCAAAACGTTTCCCTTTGAGGACTTTTTTCATCTGGGAAATAGAAAAAAGTTGCTTGGGGCCATTTTGGGGAGGGTGGGGCATGAATAAGGAGGGTGGGGCATGGGAGTCCTGCAGTTTTTGTTCAAAAACTACTGAACACTCAGTGTGGTATGGGCAGGTGTGCTTGTAAATCGCCCATTATGAAATGGGCAAACACATTGAAAGAGTCTCAAAAAAAAAAAAAAAAAATTCACTGAAGCTGAACGCAGCCTTTCACAATGTTAGCTGGTACACTGATACCAATGGATTCCTGGAACACTTACCTCACAGGGGAGGCCTGCACTACAGCATGTCTGCCCTCCAAAAAATAATTCTGTTTTTTTGTGGGGGGGGGGTCCTCCCTTATATTGCCCTTAAACAAGGGTCCCTAAATAACCACTTTCCAGCCTAGTTGCCGACTTGCCTTCATGAGGCTGGGCCATCTGAATGTCTCCCCAAATACAATCCAATTTCTCCATGTCTGGACCAAGTGCGCTGAGAGGGGCAAGAGTCCCCATGTCTATCTATACGATTTAGCTGTAAGACTAGCAAGAAAAACATACACTCACTTAAGGGGAAATCCCACCCAAGGGTGTCCTTGCCCATGGTCTCAACAGAACAATGTCAAAGTGACTCACAGTAAGCCTGACACTTTATGAGAGATGGACATATGGAAGAGAAAGGGACTCTTTCTGTGCCATCTTCCGCTTGGGAAGTCGGATAGTTAACCAATCAGCCAACTAATTTTCAAAAAGAGGCACTGTCCCAAATGAAACCCAGTCCGCAACAGAAGCCTTTTTCTTTGCATGGAGAAGAGGTTAAAAAAAAAAATTAGATGAAGGCAGAAGCAGACATCTGAGTAGAAAAGGTATCTTTATAGTACTTGTTATGGAAAAATACATATATTTTATGGAAAAGATCTGATGTCTGCCGCTGCTCTGAATCATGCAAGGCAGATCCCACTAGCCTATGAATAAGATCATATAAACAGTAGTATGGTAACTCATAATTCACTAGCTCCTAGCCTACAAACCAGCTTCCTCCCAAACATCGATTGAAGTCTTCATGCTACATCTCATGTGTCCATGAACAAGTCTACTCCTCTGGGAGCTGCCACTACTTTGCAGAGCACCACACTCTCTCTGCACCCTGACAGGCTTGATAGCAGAGGCAGCAGACCCCACGGAGTCCCCACATGTCTGGTGACTGGCAGTAGGGGAGAAATGGATAGCTATCAGTGAAGCAGTTCCTCAGCTCAGCATGATAACTTTCTCCTTTCCTACCGCCTTTCCACAGCTGCACTAGAGACAAAGACCCTGTTTTGTATTTGTTCATGATCAGTCAGGTGTGGCCACAACAAGGGACACAGGAGAGGCACAGAAAAACAAAGTTTATTTGCACATCACCAGGGACCCTTACAGGGAGGGGCCAAACAAGCAGGTAGGGAGCAGAGACAAGTGAGGACCTTGGACAAGAGCTTTAACTGGGGGTCAGGGTGGAGCACACAAGCATGGAGTGAGGGGACTTCACTAGTGTATTTGCATGTCACTAGTGTCAAAAGAAAATTACTCAGACACTTGTTAAAGCACAGGGTCTTAATCTATCTTCTGTTGTCTATAACAGAATGCCCCAAACTGGTAATTTATAAAGACAAATAATTATTTATTACAGTTATGAAAGTGGAACAGTCCAAGGTCAAAGGGTCTTCTTGCTGGTGGGGACCCACTGCAGAGTCCCAAGGTGGTGCAGGTCATCCCACAATGCTTTTCTTCTTATTAAGTCACCAGAACCACTCCCATGATGACCCATTAATTCTTTAAACCATTAATCCACTAATGAATTAACCCATTCATGACCCAATCACCTCTTAAAGACTCCACCTCTCAGAACTGCCACATTGGGGGTTAAGTTTCAACATGAGTTTTAGATGGCACAAATATAAAAACTACATATAGCACTCAGTAAAGCAGACTTTATTCAGGACCATCATGACAGGTATAGGGACCACAGCAATAGGATTTTGCAGTGAGGGGAGAGATTTGGCTTAACTCTGAATATAGCTAGTGGGAATTTATAGCCAAGAAGCAAGTGGGGATCAGTGGATGGAAATTTACTAAAACATCAGGACTAAGCGGATTCTGACAAAACTGACCTAGCAGTATTCTTGCTAGGTCAGGGTTATCAGACATCACTTAGGGGATGGTGAGAGATGGGTCTAGGAAAAGATTGCCTGACAGGTTTGGTCAAGCAAAGAATCTTTGTCATCAGGCCATAGTCAGGGGAGGGCAAGAAGGGGAACTTGTGGCAGGGGCCAGCCTTGGCACACTGGGATACCTGGGCATCTGGGCAGGGGCTAACAGTCTGTTGGTGGGGATGTTGAGGCAGCAGGAAGATGTTAAGTTTTGAAATATATAATAATAATATCATGGGTTAGGCCCCATAATGCTCTAACTCAGCCTCACATAGTTCCCAGAATCATACCATTCCTTCAAACAAGTGAGACTGTGTTCATGAGCCAAGGGGTTGTCCCTGACTCTCAGAGGGTGAAGCGAAGACAAATTTCTTGCAAATACACTGATGCTGGGGTTCTCCGAAATTCTCTAGACCTCAGAGGCAGCTGAATCCAAGCACTGAGAGCCCTCTGCACCTCTGGCTTTCTAAGCCTTTAGATCTCTTGTGTTTTGGAGCATTCAAGATGAACCTGTCCAAAGAGTGTGCTGCCTGGCATGGCCTTTCCCCTGAAGCAGGGTTAGGAAGGCAGACAGGAAAGCAGTGCCCAGACACGCCCCCACAGTTCGCTGCAGAGATGGCTGTGTGAAGTTTCCAATGTGAGGTCCAGTTACCAGCACGTCATAGGCACGGTGTCGCCAGCTCAGCTCCTCATGCCGCCTCAGGCCCCAACCTCATGCTCCTCGGGAGTCTGCATGGGGTGTGGTGCCTGGAGCTAGTCCCAGCAGTGCCTGGGATTCCTCTTCAGAGATGCCCTCTTGCTCCTTTGTCAGCTTTCTTATGATCTGACTGGCTTATGGGTTCCTTGTTTGCCTCTCTATCAGTTTAGAGCACATTAAATCCTTCACTGATTCCTACAGAGATCCGGAAATCGAACTATTCTGGGCAGCCCTGATTGGTTTTGACTCCATGTAGACAAAAAGAGTATGAAATTGCCTACTTTGACTCAGATTTTCAAGGACAATCACACCTTCCTCTGATAAGAACCATGTAAGCAGTTCCCACCCAGACTGTGCACGGCTGCCGGGTGGACGCCTCACAGAGGGTGGGTGCTGAGTCACTGCAGGGATGCGAGCAGCGAAAGGCATTCTCCAGTCCCACCATCATTTCCTCCTGGAATGCTTACAGAATTCCAACTTGGTTAAACTAAACTGCTTCGTTAGTAACCAAAACCAACACAACTCAGTCCTTCACATGTACTTAGTAGGCCCTCCTTCTCCTGGTTGCCTTGCCAGCCTGCACGCCACCCTACCTACTCTCCGAAAAGACTCATCTCCCACAGGAGGAAGTCTCCCTTCCTGGGTCTTTCTTGAGTTCTCCAGTTTAAGTGGTGCACCATATCTCAGCCAGGTAAGCACCGACATTCCCTTCTCCCAGTTTGTGTCCTTTGACTGTGTTTTCCTTAGAGATAAAGAAGTCAGTTGCCAAGTGTCCTCACCACTGCTAGGAATTTGATTTGGATGGGGACATATTTCATTTTGCACTGCTTTTTCACTTACGTGGAAGAGTGGGGTAAGAATACTTGGTCTAAGAATGCGGTTTGTCCTAAGGAAAGTAAAAAGTTGTAATCTCTAGACACTAAACAAATTCTACTCAAGAGTGGCCAACAGAGGAAGATGGTCCTAGGCTTGATAGGGACACAGAATGGATCTCCATGCCACCTGCATTAAAAAATCCTCAGGAAGAGGAAAAAAGGAAACTACTACTTCTCTGTAAAACAGTGTAAGTGAAATCTCCATTAAGGGCAGGAAATCTGCAGATCGGACAGCGATTAGGAAAATATGCCAATTCTTTTAAATTGGGCTTAGATTTTTTTAGTTTGTGAAAATACTGTACTGGTTTTCCTTAGGCCAAGTTTGCAAATTTGCCAACAGTTATCTACCAGAACTACAAGAAGAATGATACTATCTTCAGTTCACACCATGGGCAGAGAGCTGAGTTCACCAGACTTAGCCTAACAAAGTCAACATGGTTGTCTCTGCTGCACCCACCAATGGTGCTATGGTCCAAATAACTCAGGCTCTAGAAAACACACGCTGTGGGCTATTTTGTCTAGTGATGCCTCTGAGGCCAAAGGGGGACGGCTCCTAAGGCACACTGGCATCCTACACCATGTAGGTATGAAAATTTGGGAACACTGAGGAAATTTCCTTCATCGAGGGTGGGAGACAGACCTCAGGAGAGGGGAAAGCAGGAAAGAGTCCCCAAGGGATGCTGCTACATCCATCATCCTATCTATTGTTTCCATGAACTTTGAGGGAAGTTATGCTGAGTACCCCTTCATTTTCTCTTACACTGCAATTTTCCATGGTCACGCCTTTGGTTGTGTTTCACATGGCCAGCCTCACAGGGTTGGCAGAGACACTAGAACAGATGGTGGGAAGCCACATCACCCAGCAGAGGCCAGAGGCAGGAGTGACTGAGCCCTGTCTCTTTTTACATTATATCTTGCTTGCTTCCAGAAAGTATGCATATCACCCAATGTTGTAATCTTTGTCTTTTTTACTCACGAACTGGGAATCCCCAGAGAACAGAAAGTACTTATTTCCTTATCACTAAGTACCATCTGGCACTCGGTGGATGTTTGTTAAATGGGAGAAAACTGAACTAAGACATTTTCCTCAAGGAGGAGAAATCATCACGTCTATTTGGTTCTAGATAAATAACAAAAATAAAGGGAACCAATAAGAACTGTGAGGTAACTCACATCATGATTATATAAATGCACAGATCTGTTTGCTTGTTATCCTCTTGATAGTGTTATGCTCTCGGCCAATTAATTTTGGAGGAATCTTTCTGGTCCACAAAATATCTGGATAATTAAGTATGCGTTCACATTATCTGCTACCAAAGACGTCCATTTACTCAAAACAAAGGGACTGACAGTACGACAAAAATGTCAAAAAAGGCCGATGGCTCCTCCTCCAAGACACCCCCTCCCGACAGCGATGGATAGGAGGGGCCGTCTCCCTCCCTCTCCTGCCCCCCGGAGACGATCTTTGCCGTGTTTCAGGCTGTCTGGAGAGTCTGCTCTGGGGAAGAAGTCTTCTTCCGAGCATCAGGCAGAGGGCGGCTGGCGCGCCAGGGACCGAGGACACCGCGGCGCCGAAGACTGGCTGCTGGAGGGCCGGGCACGCGCCCTCCCCGGCTCGCGACCCGCACGCGCCTCGAGCGACGCCGACCCTTCCCCGAGGCCCTCCCTCGGGAGCGCGCCCCTCGCGGCCCCCGGCTGCCCGTGGAGAAAGGCGAGGGCCTCGCCCGGGGGGCCCGGCTGTCCCGACCTCCGGGCGGCAGCCCCGCCGAGCGCGCCGACGCGGACGGGCTGTGCGAGCCGCGGCGGCGGCGGGCGGGGAACAGGCGCGGCCGGGGCCCGGCTGGCGGAGGCCCCCCGCGCGGCGAGCCGTGGCAGCCCGATGCGCGCGCCCCCCGCTGCGCGACAGGCCCCGCGGAGAAACGGCCGACCGCGCAGAGGCCCCGCGCCCGCTCCCGGCGCGCGGCCCCGGAGTCCCTAAGGAAGCCGGGCCGGCGGGCTCCCGAGCGCCACCGAGCCGCGGATCGCGGCAGGAGGTTTGTCCCCGCGCGCGCGCCGTCGCGGCCCGGCGGGGGGCGGTGCCTCGGCGATGGGCGAGGCCGTGTCGAAGCGCCTGAGGCTGCACCTGGGAGGGGACGCGGACATGGAGGAGCGGGCGTTTGCCAACCCCTTCCCGGACTACGAGGCCGCCGCCGCCGCCGTGCTCGGCGCCGGAGCCGAGGAGCCGGGCGGCGCTCGCCTCGCGCCGGCCGCGGACCAGCTCGGCCTCCCTTTTCACGACGACGGGAAGGTGAGTCGGCGGCCGGCGGCGGCCGGGCCTCGGGCGTGCAGGCAGCGGCCCCGCCCGGGCCGTGACGTCACTGGCGCGCTGACGTCACCGGCGTGCGCCGCGTCTCGGTGCGGCCGCGGGGCTGGGCGGGCTGGCGGACTTAGTTGTTGACAGCCGAGGGCCGAGGGTTCGGTTGGTGATTGTTATTGGCATTGTTGCACACGTGTCTTATTTTTTATAAACTGCGACAACGAAGCATGTCTCTGATATTGTCAGTGGAATGCAGAAAAAATATTGCACGGCCTTCACTTTTTCCTCCTTAAGAGAATGCTTAATCTCTTCTCCTTTTTCTTGTGGGGAAAATGTAGAGCTTATGGTGACCACGGGCTTATGTCAGGTGGTCACCAGCACCCGGATATCTAAGTCCCCGCACCACATGCGCTCTTCACGTCCAATATTCTGAATGGGGTGGGAACTGGACCTCTTGCTGATGGTGGTGACGATGGTGAGGGATAACCAAACCACTCGGAGGTGCGGGGGCGGGGTTCTCTGCCCTCAATTCTGTCCACTTGCGGGTCCCAGCAAAATTGGGAATCATCGCGTGTCGCGACATAGGTCTCCAGATTCACACGTTTGTGCTTGAAACCAGACAGGAGCTCTGAACCTTTAGTTAGTGATTACCAAGGGCTTACTGTAATTCATTTTTGTTTCTCTTCCCTACTTCATTCTTTGAGAAACGGATTTTTTTTCTTGAATAGGCTTGAGTTATTATTTGTAAATAAACCCACTGTATGATCCTGAGCTAGGAGCATAGTACATGCTCAGTAAATGTTTGCTGAAGGAATGAATAAACGTATTGAATTTTTTAAATTTGGTTTTATATTGGATGTATTTCTGCATATTATTAAATAGTATAATTTTGTTTTTAACAATATCTGTTCTGTTATCTAGAGTGTTAACTAGATGTGTTAACACTGTCAGCATCTTGGTCCCCAAATGATATTCTAAGCTACTGTAAGACAAAGGACTGTGTAATATACTTTGGGGAATTCTTTGCCCCCACAGCATTTCGGGTAAGGAACCCTCCAAAGTATATTGCACAGGAAGGGCAGCTAGACGTCTGCTAGGGGCTGAATAAGTTTTGAGCAAATTTTGCTCAAACAGAATTGAATATAACAAATTGAGTTTTTTTTTCCAGAAAATGCTGTGTCTTCCATAGATTTCTGTGAATACCACGTGACAGTTGTTTAATTGTTTAAATGAAACTTCACTGAGAGCTTTACATAATTTAATATAATTTGACCACAAAGTCTCGCTATCTCATGGACTCCTTATCAATCCTTGAACTGTAATTCTGTATGTTTTCAGCCCCTGTGTTCAGGTTACCAATACGCCATCACTTAGCAGTTCGTCCCTGTTTCTTTATTGCGATTTTAAACTTCCTTGTGTTTATGATCTATATTGCCTAGAGAGTGTACACAGCAGATTATTCATGAATTTATATGACACACATTGAAATTGGAGTGAGGTGTGTGTATGCTTAGGATATGTAATCTAAAATATTTTTATTATATTTGAAATAAAAAACCAAACAGACCCGATTATGTAAATCTGTGCCTATTTTTAGCAGAATGAACTGTTTCCAAACATCTAAGCAAAACAGCAATATCTTAACACAGATTTGGTTTAGGTGAGGACCTTTTTATTGAAAACTACTGGTGAAGGTAGATGTTTCCACTACCACTTAATTCTTTGCTATTCACAGATACAGCTTCCACAACCCACACCCACTTTTCCCCTTGAGCAACTGACTTTGAGGCAAGAGTTGCTGCCTTTTCTTCCTTCATTTTTGTTTGCAGATTGGAGGGTTGCAGAACCAAGCCAACACTCTTCTCATATATATGTATACTTTCCCAGACCATGTTATTCACAAGTGAGCCTTATTAGCCTAGGAGAGTAGAGATCATGAAATGCACTTTGCCCAGCCCATACCCTTTAACAAAATTATTTGCTAAAACTTTTCCTAAGAAAGAATTATTTCCGGGTACATCATTTGCAGCTTTTTTTTAATCACATACACAAAATCTTGTGGGTTAAGAAGCTATTTTTATCATCTTAAATAATGTTGGCAAGTTATTCTCTCTTAGCTTCAGTTTCTTCATCTGTACCATGGGGATTATAATACTGTTTTAGGATTATCAAGAGGATTAAATTAGATTAAGTATCTCAAGAACCTAACATTTCTTGGGAATGTAGTACACAATTTTATTAATAAGTGCTTCTGCTGTATTTAAAGTTTTATTGATACCCAAAAGTTTGATTTATATATAACTACTCAAACTTACCTTTTTCTTTTTAGGAGTTACAAGGGGTACCTCTACCTCCAAAAATGGAATTATCTTTTGGAGAGCGGGCCCCTTGTAGATAGGCTTTTCCCGCTAGATAAGTGTTCTAGGGACCCATCTCATCAGTGTACCAGCCAGTGTTGTTGTGAGAGGCAGCATTTGGCTTCAGTGAATTTTTTTTTGGAGATTCTTTCAGTTGTTTGCCCATTTCATGATGGGTGACTTCTTATGAGCACACTTGGCCACACTGCGCTCAGTGTTTAGCAGTTTTTGGCCAAAAACAGCATGACCCCTGTGCCTCACCCCCTCTGTTCACCCAATTTCGCTCCAAATGCCTGTTTTTGTTGTTTCCCGGAATGAAAAAGTCCTCAGAGGAAAATGTTTTGCTGATGTGGAAGAGGTGAAGCAAAAAAAAAAAAAAAAAAAAAAATGGCAGAAGCACTAAAAGGCATCAGAATTGAACTGTTTTTGAGCAGTGGAAAAAGCATCTAATAGTTGTATTGCATCAAACGGAGAGTGCTTTGAAGGTGACTGACTTTTAAATATGTAAGCCTCTTCCCACTCTCACAGTGGTTGTTGATGCCTTTCCATGTTCTCTCTACCCTCTGGCTATGCACTTGTCTGCCTCTGGGAGTGGGGATCTGATAATAACCCTGCTAATTAATGAATACTTTCTGCAAGGGTAAATTGGAGATTGTTTTCCAAGTTGTACCATTTTCCTAGCAGCTCCTGGCTATAGATATTTCCCACATTTTCATATATCAATTTACATATACATATATGTATATATATTTCTGAATATACCATATTGTATATTGCTAGTCAGGCATTTATTACATGGAATCATAATTATTTTTATGTTTGTTTGTCTTTAGGGAGGGATACCCAATCTTATTCAATGTCTGGTCCCAAAACAGTGTCTAGTACATGGAAAGCATTATTTGTTTTTCAAAAGTATAACTGAATAAAATAATCTAATATTAGACTCAAAATTTGCTAATGATCTACACTTTACTTTTTCACACCTGTTTCATAGATACATGAAAGTTACAGAAATACATATAATTCTGGGTATTTTTGTCGTATTGTAAGTTGTTAATATTCCAATTATGCTTGCTATGCTTTATGCCAAAGTAAATAAAATTGGAGCTTTTATCTTCAGTAGCAGTTTTTAGAGTGTTGATTTAGTCTAACCACCTATAATATTTGTAAAGTTTTAAAAATTTGTAAAGTTATAAAAATGTATAAAATCTGCTTTTAATTTTTTCTATATGCAACATAAAACATAGCTTATGAATATGTTGATCTGAATCCACACCTTGTTTAAAATCTAGAATTGAAGCATAGAGGTATGGAATATGTGTATGTTTTCTAGCAAATGACAAAGTAGAAAATTTAAAAAAAAATCCTTGATAAAAAGGAATTAATTTCCTGAAACTTTTTTCAAGATATAACTGGGGTAATTTTTTTTTTTTTTTTTTTTTGAGTTGGAGTCTCACTCTGTCGCCCAGACTGGAGTGCAGTATTATCACCCAGTGTCTGTCTCTTTATCTTTCTCCTTTCTCTCTCTCTCTCTTTCCCCCCTCATCCCTTTCTCTCCCTCTCTGCCCCTTCTTCCTCTCCCTTCTCCCTTTCTCCTCCTCTCACCCCAGGAAAAAACTTTCTCGTCTGAATTCTAAGATTTATTATCTTGAAAAACATTATGAGGAAGAGGAATGAATCTTGTCATAAATATGCATCATTTGGAATAATAGGTGCAGTGATGTCTTACAAGGAGTTTTACAACCCGTGATTAATATCCACTCCAATATATTTTTTGTTTTATAACACATTTTGGTATCCTTGTTTGGGAAGTTTGCCTACCATGTGGGGAAAAGAATACTTTCCTTTTGATTACAATGTAATTGCTAAAAACCAGTCTCAGAGAGAGAAATAAAGTTATTTAACTACTCCTGCTGTTTCTGTGCTAGTGGGAAGAATGTATGTGTATTCATATGATATGATTGAGTAGAGGCTGTAAGTCCTGAAAATCTTTTTGTTTTTTAATAGGAGTCTCACCTTGTCATCCAGGCTAGAATATACAGTAGCAGGGTCATGGCTACTGCAGCCTTGACTTTCTGGGCTCAGGCAATCCTTTCACCTCAGCCACCCGAGTAGCTGGAACTACAGGCATGCACCACCACACCTGGCTAATTTTTTAATGTATTGTAGAGTCTTGCCTAGTTGCCCAGGGTGGTCTTGAGCCCCTGGGCTCAGGCAATCCTCTCACCTTCGCCTCCCAAAGTCCTGGGATTATAGGAGTGAGCCACCATGCCCAGCCTGTGTAAGTCCTGAAAATCTAAAGATAAAATGGTTATTTAGAATCAAGCAAAAATGTTCACAAGAAGCAGAACCTGGAATTAGAAAGTCTACCCAGAGTTCTAAGAGCTTGGTCTTTTCTTGCCATGAGACCTTGAATCTGAAAAAACTGAGGAAGCTTCGTTTTTCTCACCTAAAAAAGTTGGGCAATGTGAAGTTAATTGAAATATCACGTAAAGCACTTAGTGCCAGGCATGTGCTAAATGCTCAATAATTGTTAGTTATCTTTATAATAATGTGTTTATTAAATGAGATGAACCAGTCAAAAAATGTCCTGGTTCATTGCCGTCAAATGCGAATAGAATTATAGCATAATACATTTCCAATATAAATAAATTTGACATCTCGTTTATGAGAAATAGTTAGAAAAAAGAGGAGCTAGAAGAAGCCCCTTAAAGCAAAGGGCAGATAAATGAATCTTGCAATGAAAATTTGGCAAATATGAAAGGGAATTGAAATTTGTAATCATAAGCCTTAAAAATATACTCCAGTGGCATTTATGAGGAATGAAGGGTGAATAGTATATGCTTTGGAATTAGGTTATCATGACATAGCTAAGACTGCATGTGAGTATGGGCTAGGCCTACATTCAGTTACAAATGACAGAAAACTCATCTTAAAAATATCTTTAAAATCAGCTTATTTTCCCCATATAATGAGAAGTCTAGAGGTTGGCAGGTATTGGTGTTGATTCGCTTCAAAAAGATCAGGGCCTGGATTTCTGCCGTTATTTTGGTCTTCCTCTCATGTTTATTCTGAGACAGTATAAGATGGCTGCTGTTGCTCCAGAAATCATGTCCAAGTTCTCAGCAAGGAGATGGGAGAAAAAGAGGAGGAAGTGCCAATGTGTCTTTCTCTTATCTAGAAAAATAAGAACCTTCTAAGACCCCCTGGAAAACTTGCACTTAAGTCTTATTGGTCAGAAGTGTGTCACATGGCTACCTCATGTAGGAAAGTCTAGGAAAGCAAGCAGCTTTTCTGGGTCTTGATGAACTGCTATTCTGAATATAATTAGAACTCTGTTAACAGGGAAAGAGGGTGTGGGAGTAGATATGGGATAGGATTACCTTATGAGTTCTGTCATACCACGTATTAAAGAGGTATTGCCCCAATTTTTCTTTTACGTAAATTATTCTGCATTTTTTTGATTATACTAGGAACTGAAGAGCAAGACTCAGGATGCTTCAGTTACTAACTTAGAGTCAAAAGTTATTAAGAAGTTCGATGGAGGATCAGACAATCATGCTTTTTTAGTACATTCCTTAACAGCAACAAAGTAAAATATATTTATAAGCACATCAGCAAAAATGTAGGAAGTGACAAATCTGGAAAGCATTGCTAGTAAGCAAAGATTGGCAAAATGAAATGTTTGTCTAGATCACCTTTGAGGAGAATGAAATATCATTGGTACTGCACTCATTGGTGTGCTCTTTTTATCATTTTATCTCAGCAAGCCTATTTGTAAAGATTTTTGTAAAGCTATCTTGGCCTGAGATATCTAGCTCAGCTTTTGCTGTAAGGGAAGGTATTAATTTATTACTTTGAATAACATTTAATGAAAAAATACAATTTTGAAAGCTAATGCTATGTTTTAGTCTCTTAATAGAACTTATTGTCTTGCCTGCCTATTACAATCTTGATCAACTAATAAATATAGTGTTAAAGAAGAAAATCATATTTAGTTCCTATATTATGGCAGAAATATGTACTTATAAATATTAAATTTTCTTTGGCATAATTGTTTGATCTTAAAATGGACATACCCATCTTTGAATACTCAGCTATTACTCACAATGGCTTAAAAATGTAGGCAGGGATGGGATTTTTAATGGTATTATATGCAGCTTGGGTGCACAAGAAGGTGCATATACTGGGATTTTTTTTTTAACTTAAAAAGCATTTTAAGAAACTTCTAGTAGTGATGGACCAAGACCCTACTGGAGGACTCCCTGTACAGAACAACTCTAAAACTTGGATATACTATAAAAATCAACTGCTCAAAGGTGCTGGAGAGTAAACGGACCAGAGTATAATTACTTTTTTGTATTATGTCTTAAATTCTGTAGTATGTGATTGTATATAGTTTTGCATTATTTTCAAGTTCTGTAGAATATGATGATAGTATATGATTGAAGAAGAGGAACCCTATGAAGTAGGTTCCTATCTCCATATCTTTTATCCTAGAACTAAGTGCACACCATATGGTACACATAGTGGCAGCAGGGCATTCCTATGGGAAAAACACATCTTTGGAAAGACCAAAAAACTAAGTAACCATGACTGCTAAAGACAATGGCAGTGAGGGATGAGTGAGAGAAAGGGTCCCAAAATTGTGTCTAACCAAATTTTGAAGACAAAATATACAAATTGAAACCAGAGCGGCTGCCCCAGAAAAAGAGATTGCAGTTCAATATAAACAAGATAATAGTCTACAGATTAATACTCCAGATGTAATAGAAAATTACCTGGTATATATGATGAGTAAAAAAATTAGTGTAAGGGAGAAAAATACTTTTCTTTCTAGCCTTCAGATTTCTTAGCTGGGACATAATCTGTTTTTTAAAAGAGATTAACAAAAGACAAACAAGTTTATTAATGTGTATATTTCATATATATGAAATGAGTGTATCTCAAAGTGTATCTCAAAGACATGGCTTAGAAATCTGGCTTATTTTGCAACTTCCATAAAGAACAGTGCATTTTTAAAGAAATGACAAGACAAAGCCAAAGGACTTTGAGTTTCTGAGTGCAAACCATGGAAAGGCAAAAAAAAAAAAAAATGGCTTTGTTCTGTAGATTTTTTGGTGCCTTCTCTGGGATGATACCTCTAAAGTTGTCCTCACTGGTTGAGAGGACGGACACCCTTATGCTGGCAAAAGATGCTAAACTCTGTAAAATGTTTAAGGTGGTTTATCCTGAGCCAAATGCAAGTGAACTTAAGCCCGTGACACCCATCCCCAGTAGGTCCTGAGGATGTGTGCCTATCATGGTTGAATTGTAACTTGCTTATGTATACTTTAGGAGGACAGAACTGAGAGAAAATGATCATTAGTATGTATAGGATTTACACTGGTTCGTTCCAGGAAGGCAGGGTATCTCTTAGTGGGATTATACGTAGATGCAAAGATTTCCTGACTGGCAGTTAGCTAGCAAAAGTTATCCAAGGAACTGTGAAAGCAATAAAGGAAATGGACAGCTTGAGGAATGAGGGAGTCAAGTTTCTTGGTGTGCAGATGGAGCTTCTTAGGGGACAGACTTCAGAGAGACTATGTAAGTGTCTTAAAAGGTGCCTGGAGACCCCCAAAGACAGACTTACAAGGTCATAAAATACTTTGATTTTCCTTTTATATATTTTGTGATATTATACCAGAGTCAGGTTGGAAAGTAAACCACATTTTATAGTTAATAAAAAGCCCCTCTCTCCAGGCCTCTCAGGAATTTGGCAAAGTAAAGAAAAAGGTCAGAGGTTAATCTTCATTTGTAAATTTATGTCTTGCTTTTAAACAAATGGGGAAGGCAGAGAGTTTTTCTCCTATCTGCTTCTTCTGAGTTGCCTTCAGCTCAGGATAATTCTTATGTCAGAAAGGAGTATTTTGGGTGATATATTCTGCACTCTGACATAGGCAACACTTTTTTTTTTTTTGAGATGGAATCTCACTCCGTCGCCCAGGCTGGATTGCAGTGGTATGCTCACGGCCACCCCAGCGTCGACCTGCTGGACTCCGGCGGTCCTTCTGCCTCAGCCTTCCAAGTAGCCAGAACGATAGGCGTGGCTACCACACCCAGCTAGTTTTTTATTTATTGTAGAGACAAGGTCTCGCCATGTTGCCCGGACTGGTTTCGAACCCGCGGGCTCAGGCAATCCACTTGCCTCAGCCTCCCAAAATGCTGGGATTACATACAGGCTCAGCCTCCGAGCCTGGCCGCAACACATTTTTAAGAGAAAAGAAAATGAACCAGGTCTAATCCTGAAATGAATCAGATAGTGAAACTAGCAGAAAAGGATTTTAAAGTGACTACTGTAACTATCCTACATGAAATAAAACACAAATATGCTCTCAATGAATGAAAAATGAGGAAATCTCAGCAGGGAAATATAACCTTAAGAAAAGAGTCTTATGGATATTTTAGAATGAAGAAGTACAAGATCTGAAATTAAAAAGTCACTGGATGATCTTAGCAGTTGAATGTGGAGACAGAGGAAAGAGAATGAGTAAACTTGAAAATTGATCAATAGAAATTACCCATTGTAAAAAACGGAGAGAAAAAGATCCAAGGGAAAAAGACAGTCAGGGACTTCAGGGACTTGTTAATTTATTTCAAAGCATCCAACATTTGTGTAATTGGAATCATAGAAGGCAAGCAGAGGAAGAATGGGACAGGAAAAAATATTTGAAGAAATAATAATTGAACAATAAGAATAATAATTGAGAATTTTACAAGTTCAATGAAAGATAGAAATTTACAAATACAGAATGCCCAAAAAACACCACAAGGAATAAACACAAAGAAGCCAAATTCAAGGCACAGATAAAAAGTGTATCTTGAAAGGAGCAAGGGCAAAGCAGCACATCACATGCGGGGAATTTGATTAGTAGCTGATTTCTCTTTAGAAATCATGGAGGTCAAGGGAAAGCGAGATGGGAGATGGGTGACTCAACAGCAACACGGGTTTGTTCCAAGGAAGAGACCTGCAGAGTGGGACTCCAGATGAGACCGAAGCCCACCCCACTGACAGACTAGGGCAGTTGTAGGGCTTGAGGGAAAGTTTTTGGCTGGCGTTGCTGGGGGGTAACTAAGGCTTGCGGTTAAGTAAATTGGGAGAAAGCCTTGTGGTTAGGCTAGGCATTACATACCAGGATGTTTTGTAGCATCATTGGTAAGTTTCTATCCCAGGGTAGCTAAGAAAAAGGCAGAGATTGTTAAAGATGGAGTCTCTAAGGCTAACCGAGACCAGAGGCGAATGAACGACATATGAAAGTACTGAAAGAAACTGTCATCCAGAATTCTGTATCCTTTGAGAATGAAGACAAAATAAAGACATTTTCAGGTTAGAAAACAACATTGTCACCTAAGCAAATTCGTTACGTAGACCAGCAACTCAAGAAATGCTGGGAGAGACGAGACAGGAATCTAACGTCCTAAGAATGAAGAAGAGCCCTGGAAACGGCAGATGCTGGGACATGTGCAAAAATTATCTTTACCCTTTGCTTTTTGTCTCTTGAATTGAAAAGCAGGTGATTGTTTTTAAGTAAAAGTAAACAACATGATCTCGTAGGATATATTTCTTACGTAGCTGTAATGCATATGCCAACTGTGAAAGGACTGGGGGCAGGGATGAACTTGTGTGGTTTCAAAGTTACCTTTACATGAAGCTGTATGTTACTAACTCCAAGTGGATTGTGAAAAGTTGTGGATATCTGTTATATCCTCCAGAGCAACCACTAAATGGTAATGCAAAGAAATGCAGCCAAAAGCTCATTAGAACATTAAATAGGAACATTAAAATGCAGTCTAAAATATATACAAATGATCAAAAAAAGTGAAGGGAGAGGCAAGAAAGGGGTAACAGGGGAAACAGGTAGAGTAGTGTAGGGACCAAAGGAAAACTTCCCCTTCACTCTCTGAAGATTGAAAATCAACTGACAAAAGACAGATTAACAGGAGAAATGGCATGCAAACTCATCAGCGTACCCTGGGGAAAATCACAATAGGGTGCAGATGATTGTATGCCCTTCTTAGTGGAAAGGGAGACGGGGAAGTATGGATGATTTTAGGAGAATAGTAAATGATTTTTAGGGGAAGTAAATGGCCTTGAAAGACATACAGTGGCCTGGGACAAAGTCTGTTGAGCCCGCAGAGCAGACAAGGATTTGTGACAAAAGTCTGTCCAGGTGTGTTGACAGACTTCAGACTTTCTTCCTGCAATATGAGTTCACAAAAACTCAGGAAAGGGATGAGAAGTAATTGTTTTCTTCTTTGGTGGGTCCAGACTTAAGGCAGATTAGGGAACTTCATAGAACAACTTCATTCTATGCTTTGGGAGAGACAGAAGACTGAGAGATGGGGGAAACCTGGAGAGACTTTGAGGCTTCTTTAGTTCAGCATGGCAAAGTACTACTTTTGGGGTATTGGTTTCTGAGCCCCAGCAGAAGACAAGTAGAAAACATAGTAAAGTAGCAGATTCAATCCCAAATATATCAATAATTACATTGAAAATCGATGAACTGAATACTCCAGATAAGACTATCAGAATGCATTAACAGACAAACAAACAAAAAAGACCTATGTGCCAAGGTGCACTAAGTATGCAGAGAGGTTGAAAGTGATGGATGGCCAAGCAAGCAGTAGACATCAGAAGGCCTCAGAAAGCATGAAATAACACAGAGTTTGCGACAAGAAGGTAAAGAGGGTGTTAGGTTTTTAATACTTGTCTTTAATTAATTTTGCCCTGATTACACACTAAAGATTTTTGCATCCAACATTTCTTCTTAGTTACTTGGCAACAAATAGCCAGCAAGTGGTTCCCCGTGTCCCAGTTCTTACTTGTGGAAGCAAAGCAGAAAAGGCAGGGTCAGATGTCTTATACACAAAGTCTGTTTTTTAGACAAGGAATGAAGAAAGATAAATTTTCTGTGCTTTTATAAAGGGGAAAGAGGCAATTGTCTCCCCTTCCTCTTCTGGGAGAGTCTCATTAGAAATATCTTACTCCAACCCCTTAGAATGTATATAAATCTCTATATGGAAATATAAGGCCATTCTTTTCAGTCCTATAAGCAGAAATGTGTCCCAGTTCTGGAGCCTCCCACACTTTGAAATGTGAGTACGTACATCCAGGGTTAAGGAATCTCACTCACTATGTATACACGGTTATACCTTAGTTCCTAAGGTTTACTTTTAGTCCAGAATCCCCAAATTTAGTAAAAATTTCATTGAAAGCCCTACTTACACAGAAGCACTTTCTGTGCAGTCCCACAGAGGGACATTTCATTATAAAAATGAGTCAGTTTATCAGGAAGATGTAAGTCATTAAGTTATCTACACCTAATAACAGAACTTCAAAATAATATGCAAGCAAAGAGAGAGAGAGAGAGAGAAATAAGCAATTCCATAATCATAATTGGAGAAGTTAATACCCCCTGAGTAATTGAGATAGCAACTAGATATTTAAAAATCAATAAAAGCAGAAACGATCTTAACAACCCTATCAACTATATATTTAAAAATATTGCATATTTCTCTTGGAAAAGACTACCAGAACTGATAAGAATACCTGTTTCCTTTGTCGTTAGCAGCCTTGAATCTTAATTTTTCAATGTTTCATTCTTTGTTAATCTGATAGGAAAACCATGATACTTATTTTTATGTGCATTTCATTAATCACTAAATGCACTTTTTTTGCATATGCTTATTGTTTGATTTTTTTTCTGCATTGAGGTACATTAATTTGGGTCTATTTATGTATTGTGTTCTTTTTAAATTTACAATATCTTACATTGTAAATATTTTCCCTTTGTCATTAACTTTTCTTTATTTATTTATTTTTTGAGCCAGAGTCTCACTCTGTCACCCAGGCTGGAGTGCAGTGACACACTCATAGCCACCATAGCCTCAACCTGCTGGACTCAGACAATTCTTCTGTCTCTGCCTTCCAAGTAGCTGGAATTCCAGGTGTGTGCCACCATGCCCAGCTCATTTTTTGACTTATTGTAGAGATGAAGTCTGGCCAAGTTGCTCAGGCTGGTCTCAAATCCCAGGACTCAGGCAGTCCTCTATCCTCCACCTTCCAAAGTACTGGGATTACAGGTGTGAGCCACTGCACCCAGCTTGTCATTAGCTTTTAAACTTTCTTGTGTTCTTTATCTTATAGAAGTTAAAATGTTTATGTAGTCAAATCCATCTTTATTTTTCATTTCTGGCTTTTTTCTTTGATTTCTGTGAGTTAATTTTCATGATTCTGCTTGTGAGTTACAGACCATATAGGGTATTACCTCACTAAAAAAACTAACCTTATAAAAGCCAAGGTAGCTACCAATGAAGCGTTGAGATGGGCAGAGAAAATAACTTCCCTCTGTTATGTTTTTACAACTTAGACTGTTGTTTAAAATACTTATTACTGTGCCAGTAATTACTCTTTTCCTAGTCTTATGCAATTTAAGTATCTTGTCTTTTGTTTCTCAGATCATCCATAATTTCACAAAGCGAATCCAAACCAAAATCAAAGATCTTCTACAGCAAATGGAAGAAGGGCTGAAGACAGCTGATCCCCATGACTGCTCTGCTTATACTGGTTGGACAGGTGAGATGAGATGCTATAAGTAACTGATACATTTTATTCTTAGTTCATGAGGTACAAGATTTGGCTTTGAAATGTTCTTTTCTTTTAGAATGGTAAAGTTTTATAGCCTTCAAATGAAGTCTTGAAACTGTGTCTTTAATGGTTAAAGAAATGCCTCCTGCTTGAAGTTTGAACTGTAGTATGTAGTACACCATATTTTTATAGCATTATTTGTTTAACCTCATATATAGCTGTCTACAAAACTGCATAATAAGAGCAAATTGCCCTAGGGTTTGTTTTTGTTGTTTTTGCTGTTTTGTGTTATGGTTTCTCTGGTCTGTTATGTAAACTATTTACCCTACTCCTTGTACTCATTTGACTCATCCTACACAAAATATTTTTATTTTAATGATAACAGTTAAATAACCAAAAATACACTTTACATTAAAAAATATAGTTTCAAAATTAACTTGCCTTAAATAGTCTTTACATTCTTGCTATTTTACCAAGTAACCAGAACATTGTAGTAGTTTTTTGAGAAATATAAAGGGTAAAAATGTAGATCTTATTCTCAGACTGAAGTTTTATTAAATCCCTAATTACAATTTATATATACATTGAAGCTATTTCTTACTAAATCTTTATAGTTTAATTAGTAAGCAGCACAGAAACATGTATATGTGTTAGATCCACCATAAACCAAACACAGCAGCCCTGAAAATGTTGTATTTCTATTTCTACTTACATTCATTTTAGTAATGCTTCACTTATTGTTTGCCTATTATGCATGGAACACTTACATAGTGACATTACATGTTTCCAATTTGTAAACTCATTTCAAACTTCAGACTGTCTCCAGGCATACATGGAGCCAATTCACCTACAGGACCAAAGACATTCCTGAAGGCAAAACTTGATAACTGTGGTAAGCCTGAAGTGAAATACAAAGAATGAAGATAGTTTGGAAGGAAAATGACATAGCTATTAGTAGCACAAATTTTCCCTAAAATGTCTTGTACTTACAGCATCTCCTCTTGCTGTTGAAAATGGTTTTTACTTTTCTGATTAAGTCCCAAACTGACTATGTATCAGCATCATCCAGAGAACTTTATAATAAGCTAAGATTCTCAGCCTCTAGCCCAGAAGGATTACCTTAGGAACTCTGGGGGTAGATTTCAAAAATCAGTATTTCTTAAAAATTCCTAACTGACTCTTTCCGCCATCTTTCTGTGCCGCCATCATGGTATGCATGAATCATCATGGTATCCTGGCTGATGCTCTCAAGAGCATCAATATGCCAAAAAGAGAGGCAAACCCCAGTTTCTTTTCAGACCATGCTCCAAAGTAATCATCCAGTTTCCAACTGTGATGATGAAGCATGGTTACATTGGTGAATTTGAAATCATTGATGATCACAGAGCTGGAAAAATTATTGTAAACCTCACAGGTAGGTTAAACAAGTGTGGTGTGATCAATCCCAGATTTGATGTGCAACTCAAAGATCTAGAAAAGTGGCAGAATAATCTGCTTCCATCCCTCCAGTTTGGTTTCATTGTACTGACCTCAGTGGGCATTATAGACCATGAAGAAGAAAGACAGAAACACACAGGAGGGAAAGTCCTGGGATTCTTTTTTTAGGGATGTAATTTGTATACGTACAAATAAAACGCCTCAAAGGAAAAAAATAAATCCCATTTGTTGCCATCTATTGGAATCACTGGTAGAACCATCATGGAAGTATTTGGTTTCAGTGATTTAAAATAATGGGCACTGGGGTTCACATAGAAGTATGAAATCTGCTTTGACCTAAACCTTCCCATCTCGTCTCTTAAAACTGTACCATATAAGAAGAAAAATAAATGAAACATCCACAATTGATCTCTTCAGTAAAATAAGGAGACAGAAAAAAACACAGTGTTGGTGAAAAACAAGCAGCATCCAGAATGAGTGTGGAAAGCCACACGATGTAGCAGGGAGGAAACCAAAGGATACAAGCATGGCAGAATCAATCCTTCCTCTACCTACCTCCCAGAATCAGCACATAGTTATTCTCAGAAGGAGCAGACCACAGCTTCAGTGGGAACTTTTGTGGGCATATCTGAGTGCCACGTGGGCAGACAGTGCTGGAGAGGCAGAGAAAAAAGTCATGGAAAGTGCACAGGGAGCAGAGGTTGTAGACTTTTAAGAGGGCGCTACTTCTTTAGGGAAAAAAAAGGGAGGATTTGCTTCCAAGGCAGAAATGGCACCCTTGGTGGCACTGGCTGATGGTGTCAGGAAGAAGGCAAGCAGCAGTGGGGCCATGCTCCTGAAACAAGAAAGGTTACAGGAGTCAAAGGAATTCTGGCTACCAGTCACCATCTAGTAAATAAACTGTTTTCATCACTTAGCAAGAGGAGTCTTTCCTTGAGATATAACACTGGGAAAGCTGTCCAACCATTTTTCTCTTTTAGGGATTCTTTCTGCTCATAGCTGTTTCAGAAAAATTGCAATGTATTCAAGTTTAAGAAAAAAATTAACTATTGTGTCTATAGTGTAAGGGAAAAAAGAAAAATTGGGGAGAGGCAAGATGGCAACAGAACCTGTTGGAGTTTGTGAGTCTATACACGGGAGAATCTGCGTGCATGTGTGTGCGCAAGCAGATGTCTGACTGAGGAGAAACACAGATCAAGCACTCAGGGCTCCCCTGCAGAAGCGGCTGCAATTTACCACTGCTCTAAATTCAGCACCCCCTCCTCCTCATCATCCCCCTCCTCCTGTGTGCGCAAGAACATCCGACATTCTCAGGGCAGCTACTGGGGTGCTTGGGACATGCAAGTTAAAAAAAAAAAAAGGAACCTGATGTTCCAGAAACGGCCACAAGAGGGAGTCCATTTTATTTTATTTTTATTTTTTGTCTGCTCGCTCTCTACATATTTTTCAGTGTGTGTCTTCTGATAAGATTTGCCCCCTTTTCTCCCTCTTTTTTGTGTATGGGTATATTTGAGGGTGAGAGTATCTTCATTTTTTTAATTGTTTGTTTATTCCTGTTTATCTGTTCATTTGCTTGTCTGTTTTCCATGTTATACTTTCTCTTTCTCTTCATCTTCCTTTTTTTCCTCTTTTTCTTCTCTGTTCTTTTCCCTTCTCTTATCTCATTTTGGTTTCAGGGGGTATACATATGCTCCCACTGCATGAACATATTGTAAGGCAGTGGGAAGTGGATTCCAGGGGGCCCAGACCCTAGTTGGTGAATACTGTGATCTGCAGGTAGCTTCTGAAATGTAGCTCTCCCCGCCCCCATTATACCTTAATCAAATCTCAAAACTGCAAAAAGACCGCATAGCCCCCACCCCCAGCCCAGCTTCAAAATTGAACAAATTCAGAGGCTTTACCTCAGGAAGAATAGGAGTTTGAGCAAACAGATGTGAAAGCTATCCCCTCATCACTGACCAATGTAATTAAAGAGGGGAGAAATAAAAAGGATGAGAAAATATGTCACAAATGAAGAAGAATCAATGGAAGAACACAGGTACCCCCCAGACCCCTGGAAAGACAGCACCTGAGAATACAGACTTCAGAACTCAAACAGTGAAGAGTCCCCAGAACAACTGGTCTCAAACCACAAATCTAGATATCAAGGTATTGATGGAGAGGGTGAATAAAAACAAAGAAAGACAAGAAAGAATGAGAGAGTTGACAACTAAGGTGACAGTAATAAAAAATACAGTAAACAAAATAACAAGCTGACAAACATGGAAAGCAGAATTAACCAAGCAGAAGAAAGGATCTCGGAGCTTTAAAACTGAAATATAAAACTAACCCAAACTGCTAAAAACAGAAAGGAAGCTTAAAAGACTGAACAAAGCCTCCAGAAGATATGCGATTATATTAAGAGGCTGAACTTATGCCCAATCAGCATCCCTGAGGCAGAAAGGGAGAGAGAGACTACCTTGGAACAAGCATTCCATGAGGTTATACAAGAAAACTTCCCTCATCTTATCAGAGATGCAACCATCCAAACACAAGAGATTTAGAGAACCTCTGCAAGGCAGCAAATGAGAAGACCAACTCCTAGACACATAGTAATTTGCTTACACAAAGCAGGTATAAAAGAAAAATTCCAAAGACAGCAAGAGAGAAAGATCAGAATGCCTACCAGGGAAGACCAATTAGAACAGCGGCAGACTTATCTACAGAAGTACTACAGGCTAGAATAGACTGGAGCCCAATCTTCAAAGTTTTTGAGGATAAACAATTCCAACCAAGAATTTTCTGCCCAGCTAAGCTAAGCATTATCAGTGATGGATAATTAAAATCCTTTGCTGACATTCAATCCCTAAGAGTTTATGCTGCCTCCAGACCAGCTCTACAACAGACTCTTAAGAAGGTATTAAGCACAGAACAAAGAAAAAAATGACCATGCTCTTCCCAAGAATGCAGGAAAACAGAGAAGCAACACAACATGTATCATGACTGCAAAACTGAAAAAACACACATATATCAACCCCAAAATTAAAAGAAAATCAACAAACAAACAGCAACAACAAAGAACTTTATAAGAACCTCATGACATAGATAAACTCTCCCATCTCAATAATCAGCCTGAACATTAATGGACTAAATGCACCACTGAAAAGACAGAATGGCAAACTGGATTAAAAAAAAAAAGACCCAATGATTTGCTGCCTTCAAGAAACATCTCAATACAAAGGACTTTCACAGATTCAAAGTCAGAGGATTGTAAACAAATTTTCAGGTGAATAGAACAAAAAAGAAGGCAGGAGTCACAATCTTAATATCAGACAAAACAACCTTTAAACTATCAAAAACTTAAAGAGAAACAGAAAGACACTATATAATAATAAAATGTTCAATCCATCAACAAGAAGTAGTCATCCTAAATATACATGCACCCAACACAGGAGCACGAGCTTTTATAAAACAGCTACAAAGTAAACTAAAAAAAGATGTTGACTCTAACACTATCATAGGTGGGGACTTAAACACCCCACTAACAACCCTAGGTAGATCATCGAAGCAAAATATCAACAAGGAGATCTGGAACCTCAACCTGATGCTTGTCCAGATGGACTTGATAGATACCTGCAGAACACTCCACCCAACAACAGTGGAATATACATTCTACTTATCACCACACAGAATGTACTCCAAGATTGACCACATCCTTGGCCATAAGTTAAGCATAAACAAGTTTCATAAGATCAAAATACTGCTGTGTACCTTCTCAGACCACAGTGAATTAAAAATAAATATCAACACCAACAAAATTCCCCCAAGACCCACAAAGACATGGACACTAAACAGCATGATGCTTAATGATTACTGGGTCAACACAGAAATCAAAAGATTGCTCGAAACAAATGAAAATGAAGAAATATCTTACCAAAACATCTGGGATGCCATGAAAACAGTACTAAGAGGGGAATTTATATCTACAAGCACAAGAAAATGGAAAGATCACAATTTAATCTCTATGAACACACATCAAGAAAATAAAAAGTTTGCAAGTTAACAGCCCAACAGATCACCTAAGGGAGCTGGAAAGACAAGACCACTAAAACCCTGACTTCAGCAGAAGAATCCAGATTACCAAAGTAAAACCCTAAATATGGGACATAGAAGATGAAAATATAGAAAAAAATCAAAACAAAAAGCTGATTCTTTGAAAGGATAAACAAGATTGATGGACCCCTTGCCAGATTGACCAAGAAAAAGAGAAAAAGTCCAAATAAACACAATCAGAAACAGAAAAGATCAGGTCACAACTGACCCCAAAGAAATACAAAAGATTGTCAGATAATACTATGCATACCTGTATGGAAACAAACTCAAAAACCTAAATGAAATGGAGGACTTTCTGACATCACACAGCCTTCCAAGGTTGAAACAAGAAGATATTGAGACCCTAAATAGACCAATAACAACTCAGGAAATTGACTCCATCATAAGAAAACTAAGTACAAAAAAAAAAAAAAAAAAAAAGCCCTGGAGCAGGTGGCTTTCCAGTGGAATTCTACAAAATATATAAGGAGGAGCTGATACCAATCAAATTGAAAATATTCCAGGCAATCGAGAAAGACTGAACTCTCCCTAAATCATTTTATGATTCTAACATCACAACGATATCCAAACCAGATAAAGATCCAATAAAGAAAGAGAACTACAGGCCAGTATCCCTGATGAACATAGATGCAAATATTCTTAACAAGATTATAGCAAATTAGATACAACATATCTCAAAAATCATCCACCATGACCAAGTAGGCTTCATTCCCAGAATGCAGGGCTGGTTCAACATCCACAAGATCATAAATGTAATTAAATATATCAACAGATATAAAAACAAGAACCGCATGATTATATCATTAGACACGGAAAAGCTTTTGATAAAATCCAGCATCCTTTCATGACAAAAGCCCTTGAACACCTAGGCATAGTGGGAACATAACTCAAAATAGTAGGAGCCATCTATAATAAACCCACAGCCAAAATATTGCTAAACAGACAGAAATTGGAAGCATCTCTCCTGAAAACTGGAACAAGACAAGGCTGCCCACTCTCACCCGTCCTGTTCAATGTAGTGTTGGAAGTCCTAGCTGAAGCAATCGGACAAGAGAAGGAAATCAGGGGTATCCAAATAGAAAAATAGAAATCAAGTTATCCCTCTTTGCTGTCCATATGATCCTATACCTTGAAAACCCAAGAGAATCTGTCAAAAACCTCCTTGCATCAATAAAGGACTTTGGCAAGGTCTCAGGGTACAAAATAAATGTGAAGACAGTCACATTCTTAGGTACCAACAACAAACAGGCAGAGAACAAAATAAAAACCATGGCCCCATTCACTGGAGCCACAAAAAAAGAAGAAAGGAAGGAAGGAAAGACCTTAGCATCATTAAGGAAGGAAGGAAGGAAGGACCTTAGCATCATTTCTAATTGGAGAAGTGAAAGACCTTTACAACGAAAACTACAAAACACTGTGCAAAGAAATCAAAGAAGACACAAACAAATGGAAGAATATTCAATGCTCATGGGCTGGAAAAATCAACATTGTTAAGATATCCATCCTACCAAAGGCAATCTACAGATTCAGTGGAATACCCATTAAATCACCAACATAATTCTCAGACTTGGAAACAACAATACAGAAATTCATATGGAAACATAAAAGGCCACCTGGTAACCTACCTGGGGAAGGGAAATGCCAGCTGGCTCTAGCCTTCAGCTTTGGGGGAGGGAAGTGATTAACTCCAGCTCCCTCTAGCCGTCCTGACCCACTAAGGGGTTAGAGGTTAGAGGCACTAGTGCAGTTCACAGCTCACAGCTCACGAGAAGCCTGAGACCTGATGGTCAGTTGACAACTCACCAGAAGACTGAGACCTGATCGTCAGTTCACAGCTCATCAGAAGACTGAGACCTGATCATCCGACTGTAGACTGCTTCCCCTCCCCCCACATTTCACCACAGGTTCCTTTTATGTTGTGCAACATGTTGGCATTTCAACAAAAAGTTATAAAACATTGTGACTTTTTTGTACTTTACCAGTTATCATTAACTTCAAAATACTTAAGCATTAAGTGTATACAACTATAGGATTTTAGGTTCACTGGTTAACTAGATCAGCATCTGAGATTTCTGAGTTAATCAGGGACTACTTATGTATGAGCCTTTATAGTGATTATTATGTTTGAGATCTACTGGTATTTAATTTTTGCTATCTGTTTTCTCTGTGTTCATAATTTATATTATTTGAATACAGAAAACATGCACTGAAGGAGATGATGAGCATTTCAAACAAAATAATTTATTTCAGAACCCAAAAGTATACTACTTCAGATCTGTTTGATTCAACATCATTAGAGAAATGGATAATGATGAAAGGACTTCTGAAAAAATTTTTAAAAGGTTTTAAGGATTAATTTCAAAGAGGAATGGGATACCCTGAATAGAGCAATTGAAGAATGAAGCAGCTAGATATTTAGGGAAATTTAAAAAGCAAAATGGTAGCCAGGCATGGTGGCTCAGGCCTGTAATCCCAGCACTTTGAGAAGTCGAGGCTGAGGCAGAAGGATTGCTTGAGCCCAGGAGTTTGAGACCAGCCTAGGCAACAGAGAGACCTCATCTCTATAGGAAATGCAAAAAGTAGTCGTGTGTGGTGATGTACGTTTATAGTTCCAGCTACTGGGAAGGCTGAGGTGGGAGGATCACCTGGGCCTAGGAGGTTGAGGCTGCATTGAGCTGCACTCCAGCCTGAGTGACAGAGTGAGACCCTGTGTGTATGTGTGTGTGTGTGTGTGTGTGTGTGTGTGTGTGTGTGTCTCGTTTCTCCTCTCTTCTCTCTCTCTCTCTATATGTGTGTGTGTGTGTGTGTGTGTGTATACAGTGTCCTTTATATATATATGTGTGTGTGTGTGTGTGTGTGTGTGTGTGTGTATAAATAATGTATAAGTAGTAAGAGTCAGAGTAGGAATTAGACAAAGACCAGAATGTTGAAGAACATCAGTTCAAACATTAAAGAAATGTTTTGTTTGGCCTTTTCACCATCATCTTATCTACATCAATACTTTTTGCTGTAATAGACTTTATTAAATATATATTTACACTGATTCAATTTTTTTCTTATGCCTTCTTGAGCCCAGGCATAAAAATGTGTGTTAGGTAAACAGGGGGGTCTGTGATCTGGTGCCATGGGTAAGATGCAAAAAATTGCATAGAAGTTTCATTGGAAAATACAGTTTTGAGAGAGAGAGAAAAGGGGGATTCACCTCCCCCAGATTGAGGAGGAGACCAGAGCTTAAAGAGAAACATGAGCCGGGCTCAGTGGCTCAGCCTGTAATCCCGTGCCTTTGGGAGGCTGAGGTGAGTGGATTGCCTGAGCCCGCGGGTTCGAGACCCGCCTTGGCAACTTGGCAAGACCTCATCTCTACAATAAATAAAAAAAACAGCCGGGCGTGGAAGGCTGAGACGGAAGGATCTCCGGAGCCCAGCAGGTCGAGGCTGCGGTGGCCGAGAGCGGCCACTGCACTCCAGTCTGGGCGACAGTGAGACTCCAACTCAAAAAAAAAAAAAAAAAAAAAAGAGAAGCATGACCTGGCCACAGCTCACTGAACACATGGCTGAGCCAGAGCTTAACAATAGTGGCAGTGGCTGTTTGAGGTTGGGACAGGTCGTTAAGGTGATTGAGTGGTAGTCTGTTTTATGTCTTCATGAAGGGCAGGTGAGCACAGGTACTGACATGAAGGAGAGCAGGCAGATAGGTGGGCTAGTCACATGACTATTGCCATGGTGATGGAGTCTGTCTCTCTCCCTGATGATCAGATGGATAGGCAGGCCAGTCACATAGATGAGAGGGGCAGGTGAAAGACACATTCCTTAGAAGATGTTAATCTCAGTGTCTTGTGACTCACCTAGGGTTCCAGGAAAGGATTATTGTCTGGCTTCAGGAAGTCAGAGAAGTTCCTTTTGGGGCTCTATCCTTTCAGTGTGCTTCCTTAAGAAGCCATAGGTCCTCCTCCAGAGTGTCTCAGACAGAGACCCCTGCCTGATTCATTTGAAGATCTGGGTCTGTTCTTTACCCTGAAATAGAAAAGTTAGACAGATGGTAAACTATACCCTCTGTACTGGTCACCTAATTCTGCATCATGTGACTATCCCATAAATGGAGAGCCGACTCACTGGTTGGTCGGTCAGTTGGATGGGTTGTTCACTAAAGAAAATGGAAACATTGCAAAAAATAGAAAAGAAAAAAAAATAGGAAGAGGGTAAAAAAAAATCCCAAGAAGTAATCATTTAATTTGGGATAACACAGAAAGAAATGGTTATATGAGAAGTAAAAAGAAAAGGATTCAAGTAAGCTCTTAAGCTTAATTAAGCTTATCTTAATACAAAGGAGAATGAATACAACTTCTGAGTTAATGAAAATTAACTGGGAATGAGTGGAAAGTGGTATATCCTTTCTTGTCTAGAGTAAGAGGTACTAAGTCACTGTGCCAGGACAATTAGTAAGATGATATGTTTAAACGTGTTTTATGTTTTTTTCCACCCTGACTTATCTGTCTTGTTTTTTGTTTTTTATTTTTGTTTCATTTTTTAGAAATGTGTGATATATAATTTTTTTGGATGTTGCACCCTCAGAAACATAGGGTTTATGTCAAAGAAGGTATTTCATGTAACTACAAAAGAATGTCATGCGGGTGGAAAGAAAATGTAATACTATTTTTCTTTTGGGGTGGGGAATCATTCCAGGCATAGCCCTTTTGTACCTGCAGTTGTACCGGGTCACGTGTGACCAGACATACCTGCTGCGATCCCTGGATTATGTGAAGAGAACACTTCGGAATCTGAATGGGCGCAGGGTCACTTTCCTCTGTGGAGATGCTGGACCCCTTGCTGTAGGAGCTGTGATATATCATAAGCTCAAAAGTGATTACGAGTCCCAGGAATGCATCACAAAGTGAGTTTTAAGCCTGGACACATTGTTTCCCAATTATTAGTTGAAGCTCTTGCTGTAGAGAGATATTCAAAAGGAAATTATGTTTCAATTCATCCACTGTTACACTCCCGAGTGAAGCATTTGGTATATTAATCTTAAGCATATGCTTTCTTCCTATCCAAGCATGCATATACCTTAATTTTGGGGGGAATAAACATTCTTTAAGTTACTATAATCATTTTGCCTAAGCAATTTGTGATTGTCTTCAATGCACTAAAATTAGCTATGTGCTTAGATCCACTGCAATAACTTAATGGACCAATTAGGAAATATAAGCTTTTATAGCACCTATTGGTGTGTATTCTTCCTTGAGAAAGCAGAAATCAGGGCTCACTGCTAGGGTCTGGTAGATTATCTGGTATACATACTAGTCAGTTAATATTTGCTGAAAGACAGAATGACAAGCTAATTCCCAAGCATTGCCCACATTTTAGTACCATTTTAATTTAAATTCTAAATCATTTTCTTTTAATTCTGGATTTCAATGTGAAATCTTCTGCTGCATCATTTAGAATAGATATAAATGTAGAAATTACAAAAAGATGTCTTATTTTTAATTTTGACATTTGAGAGAAGAACTAGTGAAATGGAGATGTTTTTGTTGTTTTCTGGGTTTGGGATTTTTAGTTTAATCAGAGTTTTAAATTTAGCCAGGTGTGGTGACTCTTGCCTGTAATTCTAGGACTCTGGGAGGCCAAGGTTGGAGGATTGCTTGAGGCCAGGAGTTTGAGACCAGCCTGGGCAAGAAAGTGAGACCTTGTCTTTACAGAATAATTAAAGATCATTGGGGCATGGTGGCGCACACCTGTAGTCCCATCCACTTGGTAGGCTGAGGTGGAGGATCGCTTAAACCCAGGAATTCGAGACTACAGTGAGCTGTAATCGTGCCACTGCACTCCAGCCTGGGTGACAGAGTGAGACCCAGTCTATAAAGAAATAAGGAAAAAAGAGTTTTGAGTTTTGAAATACATAACAGGTAATTCCTAAAGTGATGCAGTTGCTTAGTGTTTCAGGAAGACATGTATTAGACGTTCTCTGGGAAAACAGACTTTTTCTTGTTGGTTAGACTTTTGCAGCTCCAGAGAGCCGTTGTCTGTCAAGAATCAGACCTTCCTGATGAGCTGCTTTATGGACGGGCAGGTTACCTGTATGCCTTACTCTACCTGAATACGGAGATTGGTCCAGACACCGTGTGTGAGTCAGCTATTAAAGAGGTATTGTGGGATTACTGACAACTATGGGCATACTCTCATCTCTACCATCCAAATCTATCTGATAACATATATTAATGGCTGGACTCTGCTTCTAGTTAGTATTACTTTTGTAAAGCATCTCATAAAAAATAAAAAAAAAAAAGGCTCATTTTTCTTTCTATGAACATTCTTTATTAATTCAGCTGCTTTTACTAGAACCAAACAGCAGCATCTTCAGAAAATTAGAATGTTTACTTCTCTTTCGTGAGATATCTGAGCTGGGAAACAGTTGAGCTGGGAAACAGTTCAGGTCGATAGGGTCAGGGACCAGCTTCTTCCATCTGTTCTGCCCTGGGGGCATACCCTCATCTGCATGACCAAACCTAGGCTAGCCTCCCAGCCTGTGGAAGGGGGAAAGAGCAATGGAGAGGATACACAGCTTCCTTTTTAAGGACTTCATCTACAAGTTGCCACCCCACTTCTGCTCATGTCAAATGACTGTGTTCAGCTGTCTGTAGCTAGGCAGATGCCCACCTAAAACTTAGAGTACTTTCCCAAAAGGATGAGCAGAGAGTGGACATGAGGAAACAATGAGTGTCTTTGCCACAGACATGACGGTCTTTCGATCTAACAAAAATCCTTCACACCACAATAGACCTCATTTCATTGGTCTTTCATGAATAAAGCCAGTTCCTCTAGCCTTTCCTGGAAGATGTAGTTGGTCTTTTAGTGGAAAATATTGATGTGACAAAGCAACTGAGAAGTTTGGGGCAGTTTTTATAGGAAGTTTTTCTAGATTTTAGTAGCATTTTCATACAAATAATTTTTGAGTACTAGACTTCTTAGTATATTTTTTCTACTCTGACATTTTTGTCTGAATCTCTCTGCCTACATTTATTAATTTATAAAGTAAAGCTAACTATGTTATCTGCTGTTTAAATATTTTTTAGATTATCACTCTCTCTCACATATGTATGTGTTGTTAGTGTTAATTAGACTAGAACAGGATGCATTTAAGTTTTTTAGATTTATCCTGTTTCATTATTTCTGTAGGTAGTCGATGCTATTATTGAATCGGGTAAGACTTTGTCAAAGGAAGAAAGAAAAACTGAGCGCTGCCCCCTATTATATCAATGGCACAGGAAGCAATATGTTGGAGCAGCCCATGGCATGGCTGGAATTTACTATATTTTAATGCAGGTAAGAAGGAATATGTACTCTGAAATGCTAATACGGTAATCACATTACAATATGCTAGATCAATTGGGAAGTGGGAAATGAAATTCTTAGTACAAAGGAGCCTGAATTGAAATAAGGATCCTACTTTTTTTCTCCAATGCCCGCCCCCCCAGGATCCTACTTTTAATCACAGATGCTTACACTCTGCTTCATAAACCACAAGCAGTGAGTCCCTCTGAGTACAGTGCATTCTCTGTGTGGTTTGACCCAGATTGCCGTCTAGCACCCACACTTTTTGTCTGTCCTTGTCCTCCTGCTGATTGAAATGGGAAGTCTTTTCATAGGAGAAAGTCCTCAGGAGCAGAAGGGCTTGTAGAACCCCCTTGAGGCAGAGCCTTTGTCAGACTCAGGTGCCTCAATTTGCTGTCAGTTGTGTTCGAGTTTTTAGTGAGTTTATTTCTGTGATTAAGACCTTATCTCGCAGTCATCCCTGACACCTACAGAACTAAATACTGCATCAGGCAATCAGAGGCCCATTGCCAAAAATCGCTTTAGCCTGTGCTTGGCCTGAGCATAGGCATAAGGCTTCAGCCTAACCTTTCCTGCCATGTACACAGCCTTCCTTTTTTTTCTTTCTTTCTAAATCAAGCCTTTTTTATTCTGTAAAATCACAAAACTGGCAAGTCAAGGAACATAGATTAGAATTTAGATATCACTGACTGAAAATCTCATGTATTATTTTTAAAATATTTTATTCCCAATTTCTTTCTTGTCTAACCATCATGTTTCTGCTCACTAAAGGAAAATAGGAAACTCATATCTAGACAAGTCTAAAACTTCCTTTTTTAGTAATTTTTTGTTTATTGTTGCAGAAAGTCAAACATGCAAAAATTCCAATTTGTGAATTTTCTTTATAGCTCAGGCACGTTTCCAAAATCACCATAATTTCATATTTCACTTAAAAATGGCGCTTTTATTCTGAACAGTTAGTAGATTTTGTGTATGTATTAGTTGGGGTTCTCCAGAGAAACAGAACCAACAGAAGACACATATTTCTCTGTCTCTATCTGAGGGGAAAGGAATTGACTCATGTGGTTATGGAACTTATGGAGGCTGAGAGGCCCATGATCTGCCATTTGCAAGCTTGAGGCCCAGAAAAGCCAGGGGTGGAACTCCAGTCCAAGTCATAAGACCCGAGGGCTAGGGAAGCTGATAGTGTAAATTCCAGTCAAGGACAGGAGAAAACTGAGGCCTTGGTTTAAGCAGGCGTGCAAGAAGGGGCAGATTTCCTCTTCCTTTTGATCTGTCCAGGCCCTTAATGGATTAGCTGATGCCACCCGCACTGGGGAGGGCATCTGCTTTACCGATTCTACCATTTAAATACCAGTCTCATCTGAAAGCACCCTTATAGACACACCTAGAAATAATGATAAATTTGGGCACTCTGTGGCCCATCCAAGTTGACACATAAAATTAACCATAACAATGTATTCTCTATTTTTTCAGAAAAAATGTTTTAACGTGGTTGGTTCAGGAACCTTTTTTTTTTTTTTCGATGGTTATACCGTAAAGGAAGCAATAATGTGAGAATCACATCAATGTGGTTTAGATTCAGCTGTTTAGGTTGATTTTGTTACATATTAGGGGTTTCCTTGAGAGAAAAATACAAATCATAAAATTTTCATTCATCTGCTCTTAACGTGATGAACAACTGTTTAGTAGGTATTCAATTTAGAAATGTAGTTTGTTTTTCTTAGAGCACATTAAGCAGTGGAGTGATGGAGCCAGCTCCAGGGCCGATGGCACACATTTCTTCCTGCTCCGTGTTTCATGCCCGTCGAGTAGGGAGTCGTGTAGGATAGTTGTTTCCTCTGTAGAGTGTTTAGAAGGTTATCGAAACAATATATGCAAAAGTGTTGAAAGTATCACTTAACAGAACTTCATTTTCATGATGGCATAACGAAGACAGTTCTCCTCTTGAAAATCATCTCAAAACAACCAAAAAAAGAAAAGAAAGAAAGAAACTCAGATTCTCTGATAAAGCTAGGAGACATCTGGAGCCCCAGACTACAAATATGTAAATGGAAAGTGAGTGAAAAAATAGCAAATAACCTACCAGTATGGAAGAAGTTCACACAAAAGTTCCTGAAGAGAAGGATGCCAGCAAGAAGCAAGCCAGCTTGTCCCATAGAACCCAAGAACTCAGGAATGTAACATGTCACATCCTGTGGAAGGTGGTGCTGGATGTGTCTGTGTGGGGAGGTCTGGACAGCAAGGGGACTTCTTTGAACATAAGAAGCAGTTGGACTTCTGTTAGTACATCCACCCGCACAGTGAGGTGACTGTTTGCCCCCTTAGCTCCTGCTGGAGACAAAAGGAACTGGGTCTGGAGGACTTGAACTCCCTCTTTTAATTCAAGAGAGCCAGGTATAGAGGAGAGCCGAAGTGAAGCATAAAACTAAAAGTAGGGGGCTTAGCTGGGCTCGGTGGCTCAGCCTGTAATCCCGCGCCTTGGGAGGCTGAGGTGAGTGGATCACCTGAGCCCGCGGGTTCGAGACCCGCCTGGGCAGGCGAAACCTCATCTCTACAATAAACCAAAAAAATCAGCCGGGTGTGGTAGCACGCACCTGTAGTTCCGGCTACTCGGAAGGCTGCGGCGGAAGGATCGCCGGAGTCCAGCAGGTCGAGGGTGCGGTGGCCGGGGGCGGCCACTGCACTCCAGTCTGGGCGATGGAGTGAGACGCCAACTCAAAAATAAATAAATAAATAAAAAACTAGGGGGCTTTAGTGAATGTCCACATAGTAAATGGTGAGACTGCCCTCCTGCCACAACCAGCCTCATACACCACCATCTACCTCTCACCTCGAGGGGCAATGCCACCTCCACCTCAGGAAGGGGATTGGAGTCTTTTTTAAGTTTTTCTTTTGAGAAACAACTAGCTCAGATAAAAGTTTTATAGACATAGGCACTTGAAAGCCCCCATTTTAAAAGTTAACCTACCATCTGCGATGGTTATTTTTGTGTGTCAGCTTGGCTGAGTCATGGTCCCCAGATATTCTGGATGTTTCTGTGGGGATGTTTTTGGGTGAAATTTACAAATGTAAATAAGTTAAATAAGTTGGTGGACTTTGAGTAAAGCAGATTGCCCACTATTATATGGCTGGGCCTCATCTAATCAGTTGAAGTTCTATATAAAACAATAGGCTGACCTCCCCAAGGAAGAGGGTATTCTCTAGCAGACTGCCTTCAGACTTCATCTGCAACGTCAGCTCATCCTGGTTTTCCAGCACACTGCCTTTGGACTTGAACTACAACTCTTTCCTGAATCTTCAGCCTGCTGCCATCCCAGTCAGATTTTGGACTCATCAAGTCTCCACAGCCAATGCCTTAAAATAAGGCACATATATACATCTACACACACACACACACATATATACACATCTTACTGATTCTGTTTATTTGGAGAACCCTGACTAATACACCATCCAGTAACTCTGAAGTGATTTCTGGTATTCGACAGGTTTTTCGTGCACAGAATGTATCTGGTAAGCTTTGTACTACTTTATGCCTACAGTAGACTAATGGCCAGAGAATGATCAAATATTGGAGAAACCACCAGGTTGGAAGACAGAGATCTAAAAGAAGCAAAGAGAAAACATATTAAGAAGCAAAAGAAAATTTCAAAGAAACTGTAATTAATAATACCCTCAAGGAAATAAGAGATGTTGCAGTCAAGAAACAAGAAACATTTGAAGGAACAATAAGGAGCTCTTGCAAATTAAAAATATGGTAGCTGAATTTAAAAATATTTATGAAAATCTTTGGAAATCAAAGTCAAGTATCTTAGAAAACACACAGAAATAGATACTAGGAGAGGGGAAACAAAAAGAAAATAAGAGAAATCCGGGAAGTCCAACATCTGACTAATATGCGATTTAGCAAGGAAGAACACAAAGTGGTAGAAAGAAAGTTTTAAGAAAAACAATAAAAGAATATGCTCTAGACCTGAGGGACATGAGTTGCCACACTAAAAAGACCCACCATGTTTCTGCACAACGAATGGAGAAAAAAAGTCCACATCATGCCCATTGTTGTGAAAGTTGACAATAAAGGGATAGAGTCAGTGCTTACAACTTCAGAGAGGAAAAAACAGGTTATACACAAAGATTGGAAGTCTAAATAGTTTTGGACTTTGCAACAGTTTCATTGAAGCTGAAAGATAAATGGAAATGCCTTCCAAGTAAAAATGATTTACAGCATTGAGTTCTACCCAGAATATTATCAAATAAATGTGGGATAGAACAAAGACTGTTTTAAACAGCCAGTCTCAGAAAGCGTTATTCCCCCAGACCCCGATTCAGGAAGCTATTAGAATGTGTTAACTACGAAAACAAGGGGTACACTTAGAAAGAGGAAGGTCAGATGCAGAAAACGGAGATCCATGCAAGAGAGAGTACTGGAATTCCTGGGAAGTTTGGCGGATGGGCATTCCAGGACAGCAGTGGCACAGAAGACCTAGAAAGCAACCAACTAAGAATATAGCAAGAGAAAGGAGACAGATTTGACTGCTAAATTATACTGAGAGACTTTATATGGACCTGTGGGGGGTGTGAAAAAGCTTATGTGGCGGTTCAAAGAAAACCAAGCTAATGAAAATGTGAGAAAGTTACTCCAGGAAAAACTAAGTATAAATGAATATGTGAAATTTAGTATATTTCTAGTTTTACTAGCAAACAATATTTGCACAGTGTAGTTTAAAGAACACAGTAAACATGGATGTAACTCAAAATGGCGATCAGAAGAAATTTTCCTGGAGAGATTAAAGGAGGAAAAGTGTCCTTATCTGCCACAGGGAAAGCCCATAGCAGATAAGTAAATCCAAAACTAGTAAATCCAAAACTAGTAGCCATGCGTGCATTTGGATTTGGAAATATGGAGGTAATATGAATAAGCGACTATTAAAAAAAAAAGGAACTCACTTGTATCCTGGGAAGGAACACTGGCTATTGGTTTTTGAGATAAGCTTTTCAGCACCTTTTGACTTTCTAAGTTGTTCGTGAGTTATCTGAATAAAAATAATATTTAAAGTAACAATTTGCCTTTTGGAAATATAATACTTTATGACCCATAGTTTTTTAAAAAGCTAATGTAGGTTGTAAAATATGTCAAGAAAAACACCTAAAGATTTTCTAATAATTAGATACAGTTATACTTCAGTGAAGTTTAAAAGCATCGATGTTCCTGAAATTATCTTTTTCATGTTTAACAAAATTAGCTTTTGTTAAAGAAATGAGGTTTTCGTTTGATTTTTTAAATTTCATTTTATTTTAAAGATGTGGGGTACAATTCAGAGTTAGGTATACAAATGCTGATTACGCAGGTACCTTGTTGATGAGGTATGCCTCTCCCTCCCCTAGCAGTTTCCCTCAACTGCCAATCCCACCAGCCCTCCCATGGCAGTTTCCCACTACTGCAGTCTCTTTCTTACAGTATTATGATAATTGTTCAAGGTTCGCTTATGAGTGATAACACATAGTACTGTGTTCTTTGTTTCTGTGATAGGTCACTGAGTGTGATTGATGCTAAATCCATCCAAGTTGCTGTGAAATCCATATGTTTGTCCTTCTTTATGGCTGTATAATATTCCATTGTGTATATGTACCACATTTTTTTAATCCAGTCCAGCTTTGATGGGCAACATGGTTGGTTCCATGTTTTTGCTATTGTGAATAGAGCTGCAACAAACATATGTGTTCAGGTATCTTTTTTGTAGAATGATTAAAGGTCCTCCGGGTATATTCCCAGTAGGGGAATTGCTGGGTCATATGGAAGGTCAATTTCTAGTTCTTTCAGAAATCGCCACACTGTCTTCCAAAGAGGTTGCACTAGTTTGCATTCCCTCCAGCAGTGTAGAAGCGTTCCTTTTTCTCTGCATCCTCGCCAGCATCTGTTGTTGTTTGTTTTATTAATGATGGCCATTCTTACTGGGGTTAGGCGGTATCTCAATGTGGTTTTGATTTATATTTCTCTGATAATGAGTAAGGCTGAGCACGTTTTCATGTGTCTGTTGGCTGCCCGTATATCTTCTTTTGAGAAGTGTCTATTTATGTCTTTTGCCCACTTTTTAATGGAGCTGTTCTTTTTCCCTTTCAGTGCATTTGAATTCCTTGTAGATCCTAGATGTTAGGCCTTTGTCAGATATACAGTTGACAAATATTTTTTCCCATTCTGTGGGCTGTCTCTCTGCTCTCTTGTCGGTTTCTTTTGCTTTGCAGAAGCTTCTCAGTTTGATGAGGTCCCACTTGTCTATCTTATTTCTTATGGCATAGGCACTTGGGGTGTTGATCAGGAATTGGTTGCCAGTTCCAATTTCTATAAGGGTGTCTCCTGCGGTTTCTAAAATTCTTATAATTTGAGGTTTTAAGTTTAGGTCTTTAGAGTTAATTAGAGTTAATTTTTGTGTATGGTGATAGGTAGGGGTCAATCTTCTGCATGTGGTCAGCCAGTTTTCCCAGCACTGGTTTTCATTTTATTTAAGAAAGTGTCATGTTGTAGATTTTCTTTGGCTGTAATAGAATAATAAGAATTTTAAAGTAATAGTGTATTTCATTTCACAATTGTAGGTGTAATTTATATCACCTGGGAACATTTGCTGCTAAAACAGATAAAAATTAAAGCAACAGCCAGAGACTGATTCTCAACCCCAGACTTTGCCGAAACTGTAGATTTGTGTGGTTCTTTACTGTCACACAGAAGACATTTAATTGGCTCAGCCTTGCCATTTGATGGTTATCACCAAGTTTTACAAGGGAATCTGTGTAATAACTGAGACTCTTTGAATGTTTGTACTTGTTGCAGTCCTTTAAAAAACAAGACTTCAGAATTATCAAGTATGTTTTTAGTCTTAGTACCTGTAGTAAAACTTTAACACAATTCCAATAGTAAATTCTAATATGTAGCATTTATTGAGTGCCTTCAGCAAGTAAAAGCTGTTAGTTATTACATACAAATTATTGCATGAAGGACCGAAGCATGCATTTTTTCTTCTTTACTCCTCACAAAAATCTCTGGAGTTCAGGACTGTGAGCATTCTATTTTAGAGATGAGGAAACTGAGGTTAAATTATCTACCTGAGGTGACAAAGCCAGCAAATAAATTTGGGAGAAGACGAGCTCTTGGCATTTTAGGAGGCAAGAGACACATGGGAGGAAACCAAGGTTTAAAAGCAAAACAACAAAACAAGATTCTGTATAAAGTTCTAAATTCACCTGAGAGTCAATCTAGACTGGTTTACTACTCTCTGGTATGATGGTCCTAATTCATCAAATAAAATATAAAATATGTTCCATACATTATAGCCAACACATTTTAGAAAGATTACAAAAAGAGCTGAAGCAAAACAAATTCTGCCACAATCTTAAATAACCAGATACTGGAACTTATTCTAATTTTATACACTCTTCAGTTTTCTGTGTAATTGATGCTTTATTATCTTAGCCATGATACAACGGATGAAAAATAAGCTTCCGAAAAAGTAAACTAAGTGTTTTATTTTTGTTTGTTTAAAGTCGGCAGCAAAAGTGGACCAAGAAACCTTGACAGAAATGGTGAAGCCTAGTATTGACTATGTGCGGCACAAAAAATTTCGGTCTGGGAATTACCCATCGTCACTGAGCAATGAAACAGATCGGTTGGTGCACTGGTGCCACGGCGCTCCAGGGGTCGTCCACATGCTTATGCAGGCATACAAGGTCAGTGCTCTGCTGGCCTCACAGCCAGCCGCTGTGCAGAGAACCAGGTTTCACCACCAGGTTTTCAGTTTGGTTTTGGTAAGCGCATTTCATTGCTTTTAGAATGAATGCTTTCACAGAATAAAATCCCTTTATTTCACTGTTCATCACCACTGTAATTAGTGCTACAAGTATATGTGTGTGTGTGTTTTAACAGGGCTTATAGTTGTGTATAAATGAAGACTTACATGACACAGAAGTGATGATTTTCTCTCTAATGAATATGAGTGTCCAGTAAAGCAGTAGACAGAATTATAAAGAGTGTCTGTTGTTTGTTTACATTATTTTATTTTCTTGCTTGATTTTGTCTTTATTGTTGGGTTATTATCATTAATTACTATCATTATCCAAGGGCTTTTAAATTTTGGTTTATAATTTTACATTATTCACAAGGCATAGATGTAGTGTTCAAATGTGTATACATCTAGAGTTCCAAAGGAAAATAGGCAGTGCCTTCAACAGCATGATTTTAGTAGGCTCTAAGTATTTTTGGGTACAGTATGAAGAATGCTATTGATTTCTGCCCTGGACTAAGATTTGCCATTTAAGTTGAAAGCAAACAATGCTTCTTTTGCAATTTTATTTTTCATTTTCATCTTTATTTTTAATAGTTGATGTTAAGGATGTTTCTCATACATTAAATAAAAGTATATAACTGACACAATAATTGCTCCATTCAACATAGTATTTTGACAAAGTCTCCTAGTTTTGGATAAACAGATGGAATAAATGGAGTAGAACTCATATTTCTACCTAGAAATAGCAAAAGCAGTGATACCTGAATCAATTGTATTTTTCTTTTATGACTAACTATAATAAATTATTTAGAAAAATTGTAGGGAATTAACTTTTGTGATTTAGGCTAATCTCTCAGAAATTTTTAGTCCTCCTACACCACCACCAAAAATATTCAGATAATAATATAAAAGTCAGATATGAGCATTCAAGAAAATAACTCAGAAGTTCTGATGTTTAGTGAGAGCAAAGCACAGTGAAATATACTCTTTGAAAAGTAGAAGAGTTATCTTAACAATACCCCAGCTTTTAAATTGAAACATAATTCTGTTCAAATCACTGCCTCTCCTTTAGTGGGTTTTGGAGCAGTTGTAACTTCAGGGTCATAGAGAGAAATCTGTAATAGTATAAATGCCCAACAATAATGGGTGGGCATTACAAACAGGGACCCTCTGATAACTGCTAAAATTTGAAGGCTGCTATTTGTCAAGCCTCTTTTCCCCTTTCATGAAACTTTAACAAGGATCAACTAATGCAGCTGCATGCTCCTGGTGGCTGATAATCTCTGCGGCTGGGAGCGCACTCTGCTTAGGCCACTGGCACTATGGACAGCAAGCAGTGTTGGGAGCCAGGACTTCAAGTGGGGCCCTTCGTCCTAGCCATTCAGTTCCCTTTCCATTACCCTGCTGACGGTGGCTACCACCTGTTTCTTACTAGCAGAGAGCACGGCACTGCTCTGCTGCCCACAGGCCACAGAGGATTCAGACCTGCTACTCCCTGCAGGGCTTCTGCACAGAGTGCCATTTGAACCACAGTCCCTGGCCTACAGATTCCAAAACAGAAGTGTCTTTCATCTAGAAAGCGTAGAGTCAAAGATGTCAAGACCCACATTTAGTCGCTGAAACTTAATTTTGTCCTCTACATTAAGATTCTCAAGCATACGGAAGAGAAGGACTATCAGAATCATCTGGGGGCAGAAAGGCATTAATGGTAATTTGCAAAAGCATATATATTGTATATTTCAAATTATCTAGAGGAGAAGATTTGAAATGTTCCTAGCACAAAGAAGTGATAAATATTCAAGGGGAGGGATATCCAGTTTGATCATTGCATATTTTAAGAATGTATCCTATAAATATATATAGTGATTGTGTGCCAATAAAAATGTTTTAAAAAGAAGAAGCACATATAATATAGTTTTACAGCTGGGGGTAAAAAATATGTCTTCTTCATAGTATGAATGACAGAAAAAAAGTTTAGACTAAACTTTTCTGCTTGATGGGGACACATAGGCAATGAGCTGTATCTTCTGCTTCTCTGCCTGTGCCATGAGAAGAGTGTGGATTTGTGTTTGGCTAAGGCAAGAGGAGGGAGCATAGGCAGAGCTAGAGAAACACAACTCTAGATGGTATTTTCTTTCAAGTTATTGCTAAATTAAGAGGGTCTCTACTTATTAAAGCTGTCTCTTAAAACTAGGTAGGAAGTGTTGAAAGTTTTTGTAATAACAAGCTTTAACAGTTTATCCTTCTGGCATATAAGGTAATAAGTTCAAGCATGCTTATGAAGGTATACAGCTACTTGAAAAAATAATAATATCCTTCACAAGTAAAACTGTAAGTTGACTCTAGATTCATGAAATTTGTTTTCCCTCTCTGTAGATGCTAATCATGTTTTAGTATTTAGTTAGGGTAACTCTTCTGTGTATGAACATGTATTGTTTGCTAATTTAAAGTTATGTAGTATTTTAGGTACTCTTGAAAAAAGTCAAGGTTTTAATAATATTCTATGTCGTCTTAGGAATTTTGTTAATTGTAAGTTATTTTATAACAAATTACATTTGTGGAGCCTGTAACTGTTATTTTGGTTAGAGTCAGCTCTTGGTGATCTGATGGTAAATTATGGGTAATAGTAGCAAAGTCTTCCTCCCAAAGCATGTTTTGGCCTCAGGCATTCGCTATTTGTGTGGGTTCAGCTGCTATAAACAAACATTGACACCAGTCAAATGAAATTGTATTTGGAAAGGTAAATAGGATGTCTAACGAAATCATACCCGAGTGATATCAGGGTAATCCTTAGATTGTGTGCTGAATGTCACAATCTGTGCTGAATGTCACAGTCATACAATCCTGTTTCTGCACCTACAGGCCTCCTCTGGAAATCCTAGTTAAGACTAATTACAGATGCCCCCTGGTGGCCAACTGTTGCATGGACGTCAGAAAGTGCTTCCATATAAATTATGTTCCAAAAGCGTATTTGCGAGTTGGTTATTTGAGACATGGAATGTTTTTCTGGGGGTGAATATCAGAATCACGTACAGAGATTTTTTTTCAAACTTTTTTTCCTTCTTAAGGTTTGGCTGTCTTCCTAATTTTAAGCATAATTTAAATAAACATACCTTAGTTCATCAGTTTGTTTTCCATTTGTTTCCAGTTTTTGACTAGTAAGCTGCTATGAACGTTCTTGTGCGGGTCTTTCTGTACATTTTCGTTTCTTCTGGGTTAATATCTAGCAGTAGAATTGCTGAGCCATAGGGTAAGTATGTGTTTAGTTTGATAAAAAATTGATAGACCTTTCCCCATTTTACATTTCACCAACAGTGTAAGAGAGTTCTGGTTGCTCTACATTTTTGTCAACACTTTGTGGGGATGTCTTTTTTTTTTTTTTTGAGTTGGAGTCTCACTCCATCGCCCAGGCTGGAGTGCAGTGGCACACTCACGGACACCTCAGCCTCAGCCTGCTGGGCTCCAGCAATCCTTCCGCCTTCCAAGTAGCTAGAACTACAGGCGGGCGCTACCATGTCTGGCTAATTTTTTTGATTTATTTGTAGAGACGAGGTCTTGCCAAATTTCCTGGGCTGGTCTCGAATCCGTGAGCTCAGGCAATCCACTTCCCTCAACCTCCCAAAGTGCTGGCATGACAGTCTGAGCCACTGAACCCGGCTGTCTTGTTTATTTTAATTATTCTGGTGATTATTTTATTGTGGTTTTAATTTATAGCTTTTTAATTGACCATTTATGTTGAGCAATGTTGCTTGTATTTGTGGGTCATTTGTATATACTCCTTTGTTCACATCTTTACCCACATTGTTGTATTCTTTTTGTTTTGTCCTTTTATTATTATTGTAAGAATTCTTCATATGTTCTATTAACATCCTTTTGTCAGATATATATTTTACAAATAATTTCCATTCTGTAGTTTACCTAATTATATTCTTTTTTTTTTTTTTTTTTTGAGTTGGTGTCTCTCTCCGTCTCCCAGACTGGAGTGCAGCGGCTGCTCCCAGCCACTGCAGCCTCGACCTGCTCGGCTCCGGCGATCCTTCTGCCTCAGCCTTCCGAGTAGCCGGAACTATAGGCATGCGCTACCACGCCTGGCTAATTTTTTTGATTTATTGTAGAGATGAGGTTTCGCCTGCCCAGGCGGGTCTCGAACCCGCGGGCTCAGGCAATCCACTCACCTCAGCCTCCCAAGGCGCGGGATTACAGGCTGAGCCAC
>CAUYQG010056447.1:0-10582 GCA_963574415.1 Tarsius wallacei | reverse complement strand
TTGGTAGAGATGAAGTCTTCTTATGTTGCTCAGGCTGTTCTCAAACTCCTGGGCTCAAACAGGCCTCCCTCCTTGGCCTCCAAAATGCTGGGATTACAGGTGTGAGTCATCGGGCCTGGCCTGTTTAGCTTTTTTTTTTTTAAGCTTGAAATCTTATTTATTTATTAGATACAGAGTTTTTCTTTTCTTTTTTTTTCTTTTAATTTTACTTTTAAATTGTGGGGTACAATTCAGGGTTAGGTATACAAATATTCATAGTGCAGTTACCCTGGTTGATGAGGTGTGCCCCCCTCTCCCCAGGCAGATATCGACAACTGTCAATCCTTTTGTTGTAGAATTACGGTAGTTGTTCAAGGTCCACTTATGAGTGAGAACATGTGATACTCAGATCTTTGTTTCTGTGAAAGATCACTCAGTATTATAAATGCTAATTCCGTCCAGGTTGCTGCAAAGTTCATGATTTTGTTCTTCTTTATGACTGCGTAATATTCCATTTGTTATCCAGTCCTCTTTTGAGGGGCAGCACGGTTGGTTCCATGTTCTTGCTATTGTGAACAATTTTGCAATACTGTTTAGCTTTTTAATTACATTACAACTTTGTGGATTACTGCTTACAAGTGTACTCAGAGAACAATGACCATAATGGTACAGTGTCTTAGAAGCCATGATACTTGAGAACATTAGAAGAACCTAAGCTTGTTTAGGAGAAAATGTGGTTTCATTTTGAGGTACTGCCTTTTAGAGGAGGGATGGGGTTTTATGCTTTTATGTATTTATTTTATCTTTTAATTATTTTTATTTTAAAGGTGTGGGGTACAATTTAGGGTTAGGTATACAAATGTTCATTAGGGTTTTATGTTTTTAACATAGCTTCCACCAATGGGTAGAAGTTACTGGTAAAGCAGTTTATTTTTTGATGTCAGAGACTTTTCTAAAAAATGTAGTTTTCAGGCAATAGCATGACTTCTATAGTCTGCCACACTGAAGCTTGCTAAATGATCTACTTTCCATCACCAAATATTGTTGCATCTTTAACAATCCTCATTGTTTCCAGTTTCTATTCTTTATTCCTACTGTCCCTGTAATCTTACACTCGTCGTTTCACCCTGTAATCTTACATCTTTTACTTGGATTATAATTTCAGTTGATTAATTTTATTTCCTTACTACTGGTCCAGAGTTTAATGTCTTTAGGTTCCTCTTCCCTACAGTGTTTCACATTTTTATGCTTGTATATAAGTTTCCTTCACAGTCTAGTCCCCCCATCCATTTAATGATCCATTCATTAGGTTTATTGAGTTCCTGTATCCGACAGTGTGCTCAGCCCTAGAAATATGGCAGTCCTTACAGGCATGCTTCTGCCCTCACAGAGCTTTCCATTTAGCTGGAAGGTAGTTATTTCTAAATATTAGAAGATATTATTATAATTGTTCTGCAAATACCTGAGGCTGAGGGGGAGTATATTGTGTCCACTGCTTCCCTACCCCTCTGTTTCCTTCCATTACTTCCTCTTTGACTCTCCATGAAATACCCTGACCTTCCAGTGTGACTTTGTAGTTTTGTACATATTGTTATCGTTTTGTTTTCCTAGTCAATTTCTGGCCTTCCTTTAAGATACAAGTTAGATATACCTGCAGGCAGAATTCATTATTTCATCCTTTGTTCTCATATGCCTCTTGTCATCGATCTCTAATACTCTAATAATTAGTAAATTATTGGCTTATTTCTATTTTCTTTTCTTTCTTCCTTCCTTTTTTTTTTTTGAGTCAGAGTCTCACTCTGTCACCCAGGCGGGAGTGCAGCAGTGCGCTCATGGCTGCCTCAACCTACTGGACTCAGGAGATCCTTCTGCCTCAGCCTCCCAAGTAGCCGGAACTACAGGCGTATACCGCCACACCTGGCTCATTTATTTATTTATTGCAGGCCTTGCCAAGTTGCCCAGGCTGGTCTCGAATCCCTGGGCTCAGGCAGTCCTCTCGCCCCCACCTCGCCAAGTGCTGGGATGACAGGCGTGAGCCACTGTGCCTGGCCCTTGTTTCTATTTTCTTCACTGTAGAGCAAGAGCTCCCTTTTAAAGACAGAAATAATGTCTTATTTTCTTTTTATCCCATTGCCTAAGAAAGTGCCTAATATTCACAGGGTGTTTTCATGTTCTTTGCATAAAGTCAGGAGGAATTTCTGCAGTATTTAACCGCAGGGGCTGAACATATTTCTTTAAACTTCAGTGATGTGGTCTTGCTATTTCTACTGTGCTTTCTGTTGGGTATAGGTGGTGGTGGTGGTTGTTTTAACACAGCTTACTAGACATGCTTATAGTCCTGATCTCCTTAGTGGCAAAAATGGTGACTCAGTTTAAAAGTCCCCCTTTGTGACTTGATTAATATCACAGAGGGGAACTTGAGTGCCTCCAGAATGCTATGGTGGTGGTTATAGAGGACTGTTGGCTTTCTGCCTGATGTATAAAACACAAAAGAAGCGTGTGAACGCCTGAGTTTCATACTTGTATCTTAATTTCCAGAAAGGCTGTTTGTCCCCATGAGGATTTACTAGCTTCTGTTTTTACTAAGATGCCTGTTCCTATGTTCACCTGCCAAACATTTAACAAAGCAAGGGAGACACTCCTTGGGATCGTGGCATCTGTGATCTAGAAGGAACCTCAAAGGTCCTGGTTTGGTTTGGTTTTTGAGTCGGGGTCTCACTCTGTCACCCAGGATGGAGCACAGTGGCACACTCACAGTTCACTGCAACCTTGACCTCCTAGGCTCAAACGATCCTTCCATTTCAGCCTCTCAAGTAGCTGGGACTATGGGTGCATGCCACCACACCCAACTAATTTTTTAAATTGTTTGTAGGGATGAGGTCTCACCATATTGCCCAGGCTGCTCTCCAACTCCTGGACTCAAGCAATCCTCCTGTCTCAGACTCCCAAAGTGCTAGGATTACAGGAGTGAGCCACCGTGCCGTCTGGTTTTGTTCTTTACATGGTTCTCAGGGCCCCCCCCGTCTCTCATCAATTGAAACAGAGGATTCACCTTATTGGCTGCATTTTAAAATAGATTTTGCTTCCACGGAGCAGTGGTGAAAGAGAACATGTGGATTTGGAGGGCAATCTGTTTCTTGGCAGCCGTGGGCAGTGAGAGATGCCCAAGTCACGCTATCTTTATCTGCAAGTCCGTGCACTATGGGATGTGACAGAGCTGTTCACTCGAATGGAGCAGAACCGTAAGAATCAATATCTAAAACAGATTGTTAAGCAAAAAAACCCAAACAAACAGATATCGCTAAACACACACACATCCACATGAGATTACATATGCGTGAGATTTTTCTAGATGGATATACTTAAAAGTGGCTTCCTTTAGGGAGACAGATTAAAGGTTTGAGGCAACAGGCTCACTTTTCCTTTTTCCTTTTTTTTTTTAAGAGATGACATCTCGCTTTGTCACCAGGCTGGTCTCGAACTCCTGGCCTCAAGCGATCCTCCCACCTCGGCCTCCCAAAGTGCTGGGATTATAGGCCCAAGACTCACTTTTCATCATAAATAAGCCTTTTGCATTATTTAAATATATTACTATGTATTTATAGTATTTTAATTAAAATGGTTTTTAAAATTATACTTAAGAACACTTTTGCTAGTGTTACATTTTAGTGGTCTGCCTTAAGATTTTAGGTAAAACCATAAAGATGATGTTGTCAAAGGTTTTGACAAATAGTGAGTGAGTCTAATTGTGTCACATGACAGAGGGGAGTGGGACCCTGGAAGGGCTCTTTCTCTGCCCGGGCTTTGGGAAGAAGGGCCCCCATTTTTTCTAAGGCTTTTTTTGTTTTTGTTTTGTTTTGTTTTTATTCAGAGGAAAAAGGAACATAGCACCAACAGAGGAATTTAAGATATCTTGGCTAGGCATGGTGGCTCACACCTGTAATCCCAGCACTTTGGGAAGTGGAGGTGAGAGGATTGCCTAAGCCCAGGGATTCGAGACCACACTGGGCAACTTGGCGAGGCCTTGTCTCTACAATAAATAAATAAATAACTAGCTGGGTGTGGTGGTGCATGCCTGTGGCTCCAGCTACTTGGAAGACTGAGGTGGAAGGATCACCTGAGCTCAGCAAGTCAAGGCTGTAACGACCGTGAGCGTGCCACTGCCCTCCAGCCTGGGTGACAGAGTGAGACTCTGACTAAAAACAAAACCCCAAAACCAAAAAACATCTGGTTGCAGAGAATGTATTTTGGACTGCCTGTTTGTAGGATCACTTATATTCCCAAATGCCACCTAGTCATCACATGAAGTCACCTTTGAGACTCTCAACCCAGGCTCCTGCCTTCTTAGACACACACGACTCTCACCTGCCTCACTTGGGTGGGCCACTCTCCCCAAGAAAATTCCTAACAGAGGAAATCTGTGGCACCAGAAAGGTGTCCAGCAACTATCTACTGCATGGACATGAGCTTCAGGGAGCCTAGAACCAGCTCAGGATGACTATCTTTTAGGTATGATGATTCTAAAAAGCAAGAAAAAGCAAACATAAAAGCATACAACAGTTAAAGAAAATCAACGTGATAAGAAGAGGGGAAAGGCAGTAGTACCTTTGTAACATATGACATTTATTTGGTTACAATTTTCGTGTTTTAACACCGATTTGTGATACAGTGGACATTAAACTCGCTTTTTAAAAAAAAAACAACTTGATACCTTCCTCCTTTCTGTCCAGAAAATTCACCCTTTCACAATCAAATCGCCCTGAAGTCTGGCAGGAGAGAAGAGGTCACAAGAGGTCAGCTTCCAGCCTTCTCATCTGCCCTCTCAATTGGGACCGTCTCTACTTCCGGTCAGGAGGAACCCTTCACTTGGAAGGACCATCACTGGTTTCCTGACACCAGTCCTACGGAAAAGAAAGTTCCCTGCGAGAAAAGCTCACGTCTGCATATGTAAGGCCAGTGCTCGTTTTGGCATTCACTTGCAGCACAAAAGGCACCAACATTCCCTTTCTGAGCCATCCGTCTCCGTGGGTGGAACGCAGTGCCACCTGCTGGCCATCATGTTATTATTACTCACATGCCCCACAATTCCTGGCCTTGGAAATTCCTAGGACACTTAGAGACCCCTCTGAGCCCAAAGGGACCTTAGGGGTCTTCTGGATGAGTCTCGTCGGACAGGCAGTGGTTTCTGCTCTCAAGGTAACTCAGCGTGGCAGGGGAACAGACCAGACCGGTGACAGGTAAAATGCTTAAAAGGTTTAGAAGATAAAAGAAAACCACCTGACACTCTAATTTCGCCTGGATGGGGCTCTATCAGTGAAGGAAAGGGATCAGGTCTGGGGAGGGGGTAAGGGCGCCCTGAGTTCCTAGTCCATCACGTCTCTGGGGGTAGAGAGCTGTCTGGGGATAGCTCCCACCCACAAATGGGCACGTGTGGCACTTATGCAACAGAACTTTATTTCACTCAAAGAATTAGAAGCTACGTCTCGAGAATTAAATATGGAGTCTCCAGGATGAAAGACAATCAAAAAATCCCAAGTTATAAGCATAAAAGTAGTCCCTAAGTAAAGGCAGTAATTCTCCCAGTGGCCTTTTCCCCCTCATGTCCCACAGAGGCCTTCGAGGGGTCCTAGTTAACCAGACACACCAAACTGCTGTGTTCACCTGAGTAGTTGCAGCCATCCTGTGGGGTGACCCCTGCCCAGGCATGGAAGGGGAGCCACTTCCAGCTCCTGAGCCTCTTCCAGGAGCACAGCGGAAAGTTCTGACTTTGGGGTGCACCTGGAAGGAAAGCCAACACCCTAACCCAGCTGGGGACCGTCCTTTTTTCTTCCTTCTCTAGGGCTGGGTGAAGGGCACGGGTGGCGCATCTGGACACCCCCAGGGGTTCATATCATTTTTGTCTTGATTTTTTTTTTTTTTAGAGATGGGGTCTTGCTCTGTCACCCAGGCTGGAGTGTCGGGGCACCATCATAGCTCACCACAGCCTCTAATCTTAGCCACAAGTGATCCTCCCGCCTCAGCCTCCTGAGTGGCTGGGACTACAGGTATGCGCCACCACGCCCGGCTTTGAGGAGCTCATTTTCAGAGGAAGAGTGTCATATGAAAGAACCCAACTTCCGGGAGCAGCACACCTGAACTCTTGCCTCGGCTCTGCCTTGAAGAGCCGGGCAACCCCGGGTGTCAAGCCCATCATCCTTCTAAAAACCAGTTCCTTATTTTTAAAAGGTCACCCTATATAAATAAGCCCCGCCAGCTTCTCAGGGTCATCGTGAGGCCCGAATCAGATGAAGCAGGCAGGCTATGTGAAAACTGGACAGCGAGGTTCACAGTTGGGAGGATGGCCATGTCACGGACATGGGTGACCTGGGTGGCCTGCTATCAGGACAATCCCAGCTCAGAGCTGCTTCGGTGACAGAGAAGAGAGGTGTGGTCCAGGGACCATCTGAGCTCTTCCACATGGGAGCGAGGCCTTCTGGCACCCCTGCCTCTCCCTGTCCTTGCCGTAAGTTCCTGGTCAACTCTGTGCAAGGAACATTTCCACCCTGACATGCTAACACTGCCTGGATCTAAATGTGCACCTGAACCTGAAGTAGTCAACAAAAGTCCCTGATATTCCTCTCACTGTTGGCAAGACTCCCTTGCAAATCCTCGCAAGGGATCCCACCATGAATTCTGGGAGCTTGGTACACCCACCAGAACAATGCCCAATACAGATTTGGCGCTCAAAAAGCAGAATTCCCTAAATTATCAGACATCTATGTGTTGGGGGCCGGGACACGGCAGAGGAGCATATGTCTGCCCAGGGTGATGCTGAAGACAAAACGCATCATGTCACTTTCCATCCCAACAACACGGAAAGTCCTCACAAGGCCGCTCAAGACAGAACGGCTGTGTCCTGGCAATGTGCACACCTGTGAGCGCCAGTGTACTTGGATACCGTATTTAAAACATCTTTTAAACGTTGTTTCTTTGTGTTTGCTTGTTCTACCACCAATAAAGAACCCTTGTGGCCACTATGCCATGTCTCATTTCTGCCTAGCTGGGTCACCCCAGGGATCCTGTACTGGCACTAGAGAGCCCCCAAGAGCCACCCATGGGTGGGCAGGGTAGGCGCCTGTGACCTTTTGTTTCTCTGCACATCCCTGAGAGGTACACACCCCCTACATACACACACACTGTCATTGGACAATTCCCTCCTTCTTTGCCTGGAATAGCAACCAAGACAGAAAGCAGCCAGCATGCGTGGCCTGGGCCTGCCAGCACTATCATTCAGGACAAAGCCCTTGTATTGTCCAAACGGTGTGGTTTTTAAATAGGCTGGACCTCAACACCCTAAAAAAGAAACATAAAACCATGTCCAAGGGAGGCATTGCTCTCCTCACAAATGAAGTGATGGAGAGAGGCCCAAGGGAGGATCCCAGAGCAGTGGCTTCTGAACTCAAGGCTTCCCCAGAGTCGGCTTTTGCAAAGTCTGTGGATTTGGGTGCGTCCCCCAGGAGCCTGCGTCCACCCAAGGGCCTCCCCTGTGCAGGGACCACGAATCCTAAGGAGAGCATCCCAATGCAGCCTCTTCATGGACTTCCAGCTACTCACCACTGACGGCCCCTCCCACCCCCACTTCTGACCTCATGCACGGGGTGGGGGAGGCCATGGGGACACCAGGGGACACGAATGTGGTGGGACAGGGGCCTGTGTTTGCATAGTTCCTTTACAAGGACTCAAGGGGCCGAGGTCCCCACGTGGGAGAGGATGGGTGGGGGAAGGGAGGCTGCAAGGGGTCTGTGAGTGCCTCAGGTCTGCCACCTCCACAAACCTCCCGCCCTGGGCCATTGAGGGGTGTGCCGGGCACAGGCCTCCCCTGAGGAACCCCCACCTCAGAGAAAGGACATTGGAAGTTATAGACACAGGACGACCGGGGAGCGAAGGGGGCCTCCTAGCAAGCTTCTTTATGTGCTCCCAGGGAGGGAGGTGGATCGTGGCCCGGACTGTGTCAGGACAGACTTGTGGGCAAATGCCTTGTGATGCTGGGGGCAGGGGACAGTGTGTTTCCTAAATATGGCAGCTTGGGACACCTTCCACCAGGGCCTTCCCCGCCAGACCACCTGAGAGGAGACGGGGGTGGGCAGGGAGCAGTGCCCTAGCATTTCAATTTCCCCTCCTTGATGAGTCTGTCATTGAGCTGGCAGAGCTGGGCCAGGAAGCCATCATTAGGGCCGATCTCACGGTTCTGCCTCACGAGGCTCAGGGCCGACTTGACATCCATCTTCTGCCGCATCATGAGATACGCAATGACCAGGGTTGGGGAGCGGCTGTAACCTTCCCGGCAGTGGACGAGCACTCGGCCTGTGGGAGACGAGGAGACACGGTAAGCGGGTATGTTCCATCATAACGCGACCTGGGTGGAAACGCTTCTGTGAAAGGCAATTAAAAGTCAATGCTGGCTCACGCCTGTAATCCCACCACTTTGGGAGGCTGAGGCAAGAGGATTGCTCGAGGCCAGGAGTTCAAGACCAACCCGAACAACATAGCGAGACCCTGTCTCTACAAAATATTTAAGAGCTCAACCAGGTGTGGTGGCACATGCTTGTAGTCCCGGCTACTCAGGAGGCTGAGGTGGAAGGATTGCCTGAACCCAGGAGGTCGAGGCTGCTGTGAGCTGTCATCTTCATGACTGTGCCACTGCACTTCAGTCTGGGCGACAGAGTGAGACCCCGACTCAAAAAAAAAAAAAAAGTCAACGCCACACCACCGTGTGCCCACCTGAACAGCTAAAATGAAAAAGATGGAAAACTCAAAACGTCGGACAATACGGAGCGGCCAGAGCCCTTCTGCAAGACTGGGGAGGCGGGTGTGAACTAGGACCACCACTCTGGAAAACCGCGCTGCAGCACCCCTTGAACACAAGCATCCCGTTTGGCCCAGCCATCTCGTGGCCAGGCCCACGCCCCCCGGGACATGCATACATGTCCGTGAACACATGGGCCAGAAGGCCACAGGCAGCGATACTCATCACAGCCACCAGCTGGAAAGCTTCAGAGGCTCACCCATGGTCGAATGGATAGCTAAAAAGAATGATAGTCCACATCTTATCAGACACAACACAAACTAGGGACAGAGCTACAGGAGGTGTGACGCCAGAGAGGGGGCGGGAGGGGGGCAGGTGAGACTGATCTGTGAAGTCAGAAGCCTGGACAGTGGTAATCCTGGGAGCGGGTCTGGGGGAAGACTGGGTAGCCTTTCCAGGATGCTGGTAGTGTTTTGTTTCTTGACCTAGGGGCGGGTACGTGGGTCTCTACAATCACCGAATTACTGGGATATGGGCACATCTCTATATGACATTTTCTTTTCTTTTTTGAGCTGGGGTCTCCTCACTCTGTCACCCAGGCTGGGGTACAATGGCATGATCACGGCTCTCTGCAGCCTTGACCTCCTGGGCTCAGGTGATCCTCCTGCCTTAGACTCCCAAGGAGCTGGGACTACGGATATGCACCACCACACCTGGCTAATTTTTTAAAATTTTTCTGTAGAGAGGAGGTTTCACTATGCTGCCCATGCTGGTCTCAAACTCCTGGGCTCAAGGAATCCTACCTCGGCCTCCCAAATTGCAGGGAGTACGGACATGTGCCACCATAGCCAGCCTCTATATGTAGCTTCTACAGCCGTCAAAGCAAAACATGGAGACAATTCACATGTCCATCGATAGGTGAGTGGATGGACGCATGGCAGCACGGCCACACGACAGAACACAACTCGGCAATAAGAAGGCATGAACTACTGATGTGCAGGGTAACATGGATGAAATGCAAAATGATTACACCGAGCAGAAGAGACCAGGCAAAAAGAGTACATGCTGTGTGGCTCCATTTATAGAAAATGCTACAAAATGCACACTCATCTCCACAACAGGAAGCTGCCCAGTGGCTGCTTGGGAGCAGGGAGTGGACGGGGGTCACAAAGGGACATTTGAGAGAGTTGGGGGTGACAGATCTGTTCACTAGGCTGTGGGGACGGTTTTGCGGGTGTGTATTTGTGCCAAAACTTACTAAAATATACACTTTAAATACGTGCAGCTTATGGAATGTCAATGATACCTTAACAAAGCAATTTAAAAAATAAAAGGTGGCCAGGTGCAGTGGCTCATGCCTATAATCCCAGCACTTTGGGAGGCTGAGGTGAGAGGATTGCTTGAGCCTAGGAATTTGAGACCTGTCCAGGCAACATAGTGAGACCTCATCTCTACAAAAATCAAAAAATTAGCTGAATGTGGTGGCATGTGTCTACAGCCCCAGCTGCTCAGGAGGCTGAGGCCAAAGGATCGCCTGAGTTCAGGAGGTCAAGGCTGCTGTGAGCTGTGAGCGTGCCCCTGTACTCCAGCCTGGGCAACAGGGACCCCAGTGAAATATAAACAAATATTCGAGACCCGCCTGGGCAACTTGGCGAGACCTCATCTCTACAATAAATCAAAAATTAGCCGGGCGTGGTAGCACGTGCCTGTAGTTCTGGCTACTTGGAAGGCTGAGGCGGAAGGATCGCCGGAGCCCAGCAGGGAGCGATCACTGCACTCCAGTCTGGGCGACGGAGTGAGACTCAAAATAAATAAATA
>CAUYQG010056443.1:0-36159 GCA_963574415.1 Tarsius wallacei | reverse complement strand
AAAAATTGAAGGGTTTAGATGTAGAATTTAAGTGAGTAAAACAGATTTTATCTAACAACTGAAACTACCTTTAGGCCTGAAAAACCTCACTGAGAAGCTTCTTCTAAGCTGTTTTCTCCTTAGAAATAAGATGTTCCAAATAGGAAGACAATGAAGCAATTCAAACAACAGGAAACTACCAAAGGGGCTTGAAAGATCAGAAAGTTTTCAAGAAGAAATTCCTTGTCCATGAGAAAAGAAACATCTGCCAGGTGCTTTGGGAAGGGTCCCCAGGTGCACATTCTTCCACACAAAGACTGCTCCAAAACCCTGGGCCAGCAACTGTTGTTCTGGCCTCCAGAGACTTTGTTATGGAGGTAACCTGTTTCCCTGGATAATTTGAATAAGGAAGTTAGTTTGTAAAGAGTTAAATTTGTTTGAAAGATCATAATATGTATTAGTTAATTTGGGATATGAGTTCTGTTTTGAAGTTGATTAATGAGAAGCTTTATAATTTTATAATTTTGAGATTTTATATTGGCAGGTTGTGGGGACTCTTTTTTTACAGGGTAACATCATCATGTTGGGATTATGTTGTTTTGGGTGTAAATAGTCTCCGCCCTTAGAACATTGGTCAAGCATGGAAGAGAATACTTAAACTTAAGCATCATTTTAACATCACAAAAAGAAACCATGTAATTTGTTGTGACTTATTTTGTAATGATGATTTTAACTTGCTCCGTGGCAGCAACTTGCAGGGGATTATTTCCCTTGTAGAGAGAAATATAAGCTCGCAACTACCCACAATAAAATGGCATCTGCACCCTTTTAACAGGTGTCCAAGTCTTTCTCTCTCCCCCATTTTTCTTCCCTTCAAACGCCTACACCGTCTCCATCTTTTGGGGTACCCTTTGGATTTTGCTGGGGACTCCAGCAGCTTCCCCAGTAAATAGACTGTCATTGTTTTTCCTGACTGCCTTTTGGATTTTTCTTTCATATATATTTTGTGTAGATGAATTACTGTGTATCAAGGGGTTGGTCTTCTTATAAGATGTCTTACAAGAATTCTCTTAATCTCTTGTATATTAGTCCCTCTGGCCAGATGAGGAAAGTTTTCTTGAATGACCTCATGTAATGTTTGTTCCAAGATGTTTTCTATTTCTTCTTCTACTTCAGGTATGCTGATCAGACATAGGTTTGTCTTTTGATAAAATCACACATCCCTTGGAGAGTCTCTTCTTTCTTATGTTTTTAAAAGATATGTTTTAATAGATTGGTTAATACCATATTTTGTCTCCCATCTCTGAGATATTTTTCTTCTTGGTTAATTCTGCTGTCTACGTTTGTCAGTTTCTTATCTATTTATTGGATCTTTATTTCTGTTGTTTCTAAATCTGCTTTCTTAAGTCTGTTCAACTTCATTGTAATTTTAATTAATCTATAGCTCTTGCATTTCTTGATTTTAAAAATCTTTTCTGAAAGTACTTTCTAAGTATTGTCATTCTTGGGGAAAGTCATTGTTTGTGATCCAGTAGTTGATCTTTCAGACACTGTCCCTTTCTTGAGGCTCTGAAGTTTACCAGTGATTGTTTTTCCTGATTTTTCTCTATTTGTAGCAATGCTCTTACCTTTTTCTTTAATTCTCTTGCTTGATGGGAAATGAAGAAGCAGTCACTTCTGATATTTGCTCTACATTTTGACCTTATCTGAGCCAGGCCTCTGGGTTTATTCAGTTATGAATTAGGGCGGGGAGTGAGGCATTGTATTAACTCTACAATTCTGAGCACTTACTAAGGGTGTTCTTACACAAGAACTCAAAGCATAATGATGAGATACAATGCTTGTTATCTGGTGAATGGTGAATATCTTGCTCTCCATTTCCATAAAATATGGCCTTACAATGGATACACTTGTATAACCCCTGAGCCCAAGAAAGGGTAAAAGAGAGAAAAGTGAGCAAAGAAGTAGAGAAAAAAAGAGAATGAAAAGAAAGAGAAAAAAGGGAGGAAAGAAAAGAGAAAGTCAACTAACAAACAAAACTGAACAAACAAAAATATAAAATAAAAAAAGAGAAAAATAAAAAGCCCACTGGTAGAGATATGTAGCTTAAGTACATCTCTTTGGAGGGGCACTTTCTCTTGTGTCAGGTTCTGTTACTGTAGGTCTGTTTCTGCAGGTTCCTTCTTTGCTGATGAAACTTGAGATGTTAGAATCTTCACCTCCTGCTGCCTGCAATTGACAACCAGTGTTCACCTGTGGGGAGTTGTGGGGATGATTTGAGTCAACATCCCTCAGACTCTCTCCCCCTTCCTTCCTCTCCCAGCATGGTCACAGCTCCTACACCATCCTGTGCGTGGTATGAGAATGGGACTTCTGGCCTCTACTCTGCCCTCCTAATCTCTTTGGCTTGTTGCTAGGGGTTGATGGTTGTGTGTGAGGTGGTAAGTCAACTAGGCACTCACAACTCTCTCACTCTATCAGATCCTTATATATGTCTATCTCCTAGCAGCTGGTTGGGGGTGGGCATGGGGGGAGGTTGGGGATAGATTGTCTGGGGCTCTATATCGATCATTACCTACCAGGGCTTTTGTCCTGGGGGGATCCTCTCTGAGTTTGTGGAGAGCTGCCCCAAAGCAATGCAGAGATCATCCTCTGGTCTTAAGATGGAGGTATGTTGTTCCATATTGTTCCATCTCCTGAAGGGCTGGTCTGGAGGCATTATATTCTATTATAGATAGGAGTCTTAGGCGGATTAATTTTTCATCATTGGTGAAATAGCTTCTTTGAATAGGACATTTTTGGTTGAAATTGCTTATCTTTAAAAACATTAAAAATTGTACTCCAATTCATTCTGGTTTGTGGTGTTTTAGTAGACAAGTCTGGAGCAGTTCTGACTGGTCTTTCCCAGTAGTCTGATCTTTCTCTTACACAATCTTTAGGATTTTTTTTTTCTTTCATACCTACTTTGTATAGGCCAATAACTAGTTTCCTAGGGATTGGACTTTCCATATGACTTCTTGTGAGGGTTCTCTGAATTTCTTGTGCTTGAATTGTCACACCTCTGGTGAGGTGAGGAAAGATGTTTTGGATGACCTCATAGAATGCTTGTTTCAAGGTGTTCTGTATTTCCATTTCTGCTTCATGAATACCAACCAGACATAGGTTCTGCTTCTTGGTATACTTGTTCCTCTCTTATAGACTTTGTTTTTTCTTTTTGATTTTTTTCTATATTTTTAACAGATAGGATTAATTTTCTGTTTTGTTTTTCAAGTTCTAAGATGCTTTGCTCTGCTTGGTTAATTCTGCTTCCTAGGCTTGTTAGTTTGATATTTATTTTGAAGATGGAGTTCTTTAGTTCCATGATTTCAGAATAGGACTTTTTGAAATTGAACAACTCCTTTAAAATTTCATTTTTTGCTTCTTGTTTTTCTTGATTTCTATCCATTTTTACCATCTAATCTTTGATTTCTATAGCTGTCAGCTGAGGCAAGTTGGTTGGGGAGGTTTCCATTTTTTGTGCTCTAATGGCTGTTTTTACAGGGTCATTCTCTTTTGTACTGTGGGATTTACTTGTTTTGCTGTTGATATTTTCCCACTCATTTTTATGTCTCCCTTTTCCTTCTCTATAATTTTGTCACTCAGTGAATGAGGGAGGAACATTCACTTCTGCTGCTTGCTTCGCCCTGTAGTTGAGTACTGTAATTGCAGGTTCTCTCTCCCTCTGCTAAACTAGAAAAAATGGTTTTCATTCTATCATAGCTTTTGATTATGTTTGAGTCTGAAACAGGGCAGGGGTAGTGTGCCCTGAATTGTGTTCCTGCCATTGCTTTATGGTCATGTAACTCTTTCCCTATTTGGGAAGAGATTGTCAAAGCAATAGTGGCCATTGGATGGGATTGTTCCCCATTGGCAGGCTTTGTTACTGCTGGTTTTCTCTTCAATGCCAATTTTTGGGGCTAGATTCTCTGTCCCTGTTGTGTGTGGTGGATCGTGACAGCAGAGAGGGAGAGTGTGACTCGATTAAGTGCATCCAGAATCACTGTTCCCTCCTTCTCTCACATGATATCAGCGTTTATATGTACCTTGCTTATAGTGGAAATATGGGACGTCTATTTGATGCCTGTCTTTTTGGTCTTTGTGTGATTGAGGAGACCCTTGCTAGTTGCAGAGAGTTTCACTCCTCCAAATATATTCAGGATGACTCCTTTAATTGGGTGCTGAATTCCCATTCTCTAGTTTGCCCTGTAAGAACGGACCAGTTTGTTTCTTTGACAGACTTGTCAGTGAGATTCCCCCTACAGATGGGCCATTTTGTGAAGTAACTGCTCCCCTGTTCCACCTGGGAACTGGTGCCACCACTGCTTCCCAAACAGGATTTCTCCCATGTAAAACTGACATTGTGAGCACTGTTTTAAGGGAGTGAACCAATTCAACCATATTCCTCTTCAAACAGTCTTTGCTTCTTTTTGCCTTTAGTAGTTTGCTAGTAATATTTGGCATCCCTTGACTTGAAGCTGCATTACTTCCATCTCTGACTTTAACATCATATGACTTCCCTGTTTGTTTCTGTCACCATATGTTTGTTTAAAAGTATCTGCCATATTTGATTAGGAGTCCACAATAATGTAGCATGACTTCATCTTAACTTGACTAATTCTATCTGCAATGGCACTAATTCTAAATAAGTTTACATCCTAAGAAACTGAAGTTAGGACTGCAGCAATTTTAATTTGGGGGAGATACAACTCTGATCTTAACATTTTGTGGAGACAATTCCCAATTTTTTCATAGAACTATTGTTGTAAATACTGCCCTTGAAGACCTTTTTCTTCCCTTGAAGTATTAAGATTTCCATGAGGGTTTGCCGAAGCACAGTCTTAGCTATTTCATCTTCACTATATCAGCATCCAAACATATTACTAACTTCATATCCAAACATATTATTTACTTACTTTTATTGAAACAATATATTTTCCTCCTACCTATCTTCATAATAAGCTTTACATTATTTTCTTATGTAGAAAACTAGAATTATTCATTATACATTTTATGGAGTTATTAGAAAATAGTGAAACCTAAAATAGTGCTTTAGCTTCTTGTTAGCTCTTCCTAATTCTCAAAGTCTATGAGACATAGTTTGGCTCTTTTATTACTAAGAAAAAAATTAATGACATAAAAAGAAAATTAATTAATTCCAGGAGGTGATGACTGTGGCACCAATGACTTTGCTTTTACTGAGACATTATCAATTGCTTTGAGAGAACACTGCAAATACCACAGTGATCTCTTTGTTACTGAATACTATTTAGTGCCATAATTTTGTTTCATAAAGTAACTTTTTATAATACCTGTGGTTAATTACCTTTCATTTTGGGAACATAGATGTGGAGGTGAAAGATTGCCTGCATAATGGGAAATAATAACTGGCTAGACATTCATGTTCCCAGTAGTGGTCTGTGATTAGATTGCTTTCAGCTTTCATATAAGCCCTTTAGTAGTTGGAACACATGGGGAAGAAATAAGCACTTGAATTGAAGATAAAACTCCATTTGTACTGGACTCAAAATTTCCAGGTTGAACTTTCACTGAGGTAACCAGAACCCTACATGTAGGTCTGAAGATCTGAGCTTTATCCAAATGGGAGCTATTTTGTCTTTTTCAGTCCATATTAAGCATCCCAGAAATAACACTTAGATGTATTAATGCAGTGAGCCTTCTTAATTCATTCAAAAGTTCATCAGATTGACTCAAATGATTCATTAAGGGTGATACTTAGAACTTTGCATCTCATGGGAAAGGCAAAGTGTGATTTTTAAGCATAAATAATTTATGTGATCACATTTCAGTGGCAGCTAGTTTAACAAGAAAACAGCGATTTTGCAATTGTACAGTATAGATCCTTATCAAATTATGTCAAGTGCTTAAGAAGTAACTGTTATTTGCTTATTTTAAATTGGGCAGTACCCTGATCAGTCCAGTGAAAAGGAGGATTCTTTGGTCACCAGAAGTCTACTTCTGTGTGCCAGTTGAGGAGAATAAAGAAAATGATGGCGGTAAGGAAATGGCATCACGTGAACCACGTCTATTGTCATTGTATGAGCTGCCAAGTTAAAATCTGTTCTGCAGAGTACACACTCAAAGAATTACTCACACATCAATAGAAGATACTTTTGCATGCCATCACTGTTCCTTTCCAGTCAGGGAGTCAAGGCAACACAAGGCAACTAGAATAGTTTGGAGTATATCTATTACTACACAATGCTGTGGAGAGAGGATTACAATGCACCAGGACATTTCACCATTCTCATTTGGTGAAACTTCACGTTTTCTACGTCTGCAGATGGCAGCAGTTTTTCTGTAGTTCAACATAAATAGAATACCCTTATTTTTCTTGATGCCTACTGCTTAATAAAATATCCATATATCTAATAGATCCAATTCAGTTATCAGATCAGTAGTGAAAAAAAAGTATGAATTCTCAGTTTCTTTCATCTATTTAGAGCATTAAAAATTAATGACAAATATTTTAATGGCAGATTTGTTAAATAGGATTTTTTCCATAAAATAATTGTTCATTTATTTTTATTTTATTGAACATATATTAATTTAAAAAGGGACTTAAATGAAAAAAACCCAAGGTTCTATATTGAATCCAACATTTTATTCAAAAACATGTAGGGATGCATAAATAAATAAAAGTTAAATGATTATTCAAATATATTTATATTGATAAACATGTAAAAAACTTATGTTATTTGGAGCTATTTTTTCATTCTGTTAATAAAGTAAAATTACAGCAATGCATATTCAGTTAAAAGATAGAGATTAATGATAAATTTTCTTTTTTTAATACATTACACATCATATACTGTCTACAGATACACACACACATGCACACATATACCATATATAGTATAGAGTTAACATACAGTATATACTGGTATTCTTGTGTATTTGGGTATATGCATCATATGTGAATGTTCAATGCTAACCAGTAGATGATATTATACCATGCAAAAATCTAATTTTAAAAAATATCAAATAAACGATAACATTTATTTTACTCACTTTTTCCATTGTAAAATGGTAGATTAAATGAAAATTTAATATATTTTTTAAGGAAGGGAGATATTATCTTAAAAGAGTTGGTTGCAAAGATGTTTAAGAACTCTGTTTAAATATGGAAATAATGGACACTGAGGATACTCAAAAGGGGAAAGAGTATCAAAGAGGGATAAGGTTAAGAAATCACCTATTAGGTATAATGTTCACTATCTGTGGAATGGGCTGAATCCCAATCCCAACCACTACACAATATATCTATATAACAAACATCCACTTGTACCCCTGAATCTGAAATGTAATTAATTAGTTAATTAATTAATTAAAACATAAGAAATATATGTTTTTGTATGATTGTAAATTATATTTTAAGATGTGTTTTGTGGATTATTTCTAAACTTTTATGCTTTTCTTTCTATATGTGCTCACTTGTTCAAATAATAATAAGATAATTATTTGGTTTATAATTTACAAGCACACTTAGAATCCATAACAATTCTCAGTGTGTTACTGTGGGTGTTACTTATCTTACACATGTTAACTTCACTGTATCTGCAAGAATCATTTTTACCAAACTTACAGTTAATGGAATGCTGATTGATTTTTTTAATTGACTCAGTTTCAACAAGTGTCTACATATCTAGGTAGTTCCCTTTCAAATAGAGAGCAAACAAATGGTGTGTGTCAATTTATAAACATTTTGTAATATACAGCTTATTTTTATTTGACTTTGAATGTACTGTATATTTCAGTTGTTAAAACCACAACATCTGTTAATTTTCTCAGAAGAGACTCTTGAGCAAGAAAAAAGAATGCCCACTTTTTAAACAATAGTCTCTTAACCAGAACTTTTCAGCTTCAATAGTATTGGCATTTGGAACCAGATATCTTCTTTTCTGTGGGGTGTCTTCTAAGCAATGAATGATATTCAGCAGCATCTCTTACCTCCACACCTCATAAGACCACCTTCACTTATAACAAACAAAAATGGCTCCACACATTGCCAGATAACTCCTTGGGGCAATTCTTCCCTGGATAAGATTTGCAGTTTAAATGTATCTAAACTTGCAATACTGAAAATTATCTTAGATAAATTTAGTTCTTTTCTTCATTGTTGAATCTTATTTGATGCATTAAAAATATAGTAGATTTCTTATGATAATGTCACACTATTACAATCAGGATTTATATATAAAATAAAAATAAGAAGCATTTAGAAGAAAAATACAAACTGTTAGGAATGCCTTAGATTACAGCAGAATGTACTTGTTTCTACTTGAGTATTTTGTGTTGCTTAGTAAGTATGTACAGTGAATGGATTATAAATTTCCAATTAGAATGAAGAGATTTCCATGTCAGTTTCAGGAGGCTGTAACCTTTCTTTTTTTCTCTGTTTTTTTCTTCTATCCCTAGTGACCCTAATCAACCAGTTCCACAAGATACCAAGTTTATACACACAAAACCCAACCGCTTTGAGGAAGTGGCCTGGTCCAAGTATAACCCCAAAGACCAGCTGTATCTTCACATTGGCCTGAAACCCAGAGTGAGAGATCACTATCGAGCAACGAAAGTGGCTTTCTGGTTGGAACTTGTCCCACATTTGCACAACTTGAATGAGATATTCCAGTATGTTTCCACAACAACAAAGGTTCCTCCTCCAGATATGACATCATTTTCCTATGGTACCCGGCGATCTCCTGCCAAGATATGGCCTACCACCAAACGCCCAGCAATTACTCCTGCCAACAATCCCAAACACTCTAAGGACCCTCACAAAACAGGGCCTGAGGACACAACTGTCCTCATTGAAACCAAACGGGATTATTCCACTGAATTAAGTGTCACCATTGCTGTAGGAGCATCCCTACTCTTCCTCAACATTTTGGCTTTTGCAGCTCTGTACTACAAAAAGGACAAGAGACGTCATGAAACACATAGGCGATCCAGTCTTCAGGGAAATACCACAAATGATCTTCCTCACATTCAGAATGAAGATATTATTTCTCTGCAGATGAAGCAACTAGAACATGATCATGAGTGTGAGTCACTGCATGCTCATGACACACTGAGGCTCACATGCCCACCAGATTATACTCTCACACTGCGTCGGTCTCCGGATGACATCCCACTTATGACACCAAACACCATTACCATGATTCCAAACACATTGACGGGGATGCAGCCTTTGCACACACTCAACACCTTCAGTGGAGGACAAAACAGTACAAATTTACCACATGGACATTCAACCACTAGAGTATAGATTTTCAGGTCCCTTACCCTTTCTCTGCCCCTTCTCAGCAATGTGCAAGAGATAAAAACACAAGAGGGAAAATCTGTAAGTCAGGAATGTTTTCATACCACCAAATGAAGACAAAAGGCCAGTCATCATGTCCTGGTGGACCCTTCTTGTTGACATTTCCCAGTATTATAAGATCAATTTCTGACTCTGTGAAATGTATACATTTCTGTTACAGTACTGCTTTAAGATCTCCATCACTTCAACAAACATTTAATGTGATAAGACCATCACCATTTCAAAGACCTTGATGTTTCCAACGTCTTGGTACAGCTGACAATTCTAAAACTTATCCTAATTTTTTAATACAACTGAAATTTCAAAAGTTCTTTATGTGCCATACAATGAGTGACTCTAATAAAGTGAAGAAAGAGGCTATGGTCTTTTATCCAACCTATGGAACTGTCATCCAGAGAGAAGGAAAAGTAGGATTTTATTATTAAACTGAAAGAAGTAACTGTGGTGAAATTCTTACAGTTCTGTGCCAAGAGGAGTTTTGCTAGCCTGAACTATATCTAAGAAACTTTGTTAAATAAATAAATAGACAGATAAATAAAAAATGTATATAGCTGTGAGTTTAAACACAACAAAACACACACAAAAAGAAAAAAAGCTTTCATTGGTATTTTCAGTTTTGGAGAGCTTTTAGCAAGATTGTGATTTTTGTTGTGCTTTGTGTGTATATTTGAGTACACACACACACACACACACACACACACACACACTAGTCATAGTACCTCTGTTCCCTCCTCAACAAAAGAGGTTTTTCTTCTTAATTACTTGTGGTAAATAAAGTCATGGAATTTTCTGATGTGAGCTTTTTATTTGTAGGAGGATGCAATGTTATACAGAAAACCCAAACCGTCTCTGTTCCCTGCTTATTTCACCTTTTAGGTTGCACAGGTGAATATGACAGCATGCTTAGGAGTCCATAGTTTTGGAAAATTTCTAATTTTTTGTGCTAACATTCATTAAATTGCAACAGAGAGATGGTTCCCAATGTGGGATGTATTTAAAGCTTGTTGAATTAGAGATACAGTAAAAAGAGAAAATAAATACAAGCCCATTTTGTACTTCTAGCCCTTCAAATATGTTTAAGAGGAATTGCTTCCCACCCCAGTCCCTGCCAAAAAGGGAAAAAAAAACTTACCTTTGGTAGGGTTATGTCCCTTTGAGTAAATATAAGTATAACAGCCGCAAGATTGTTTAGTTGATGTAGTATTTACTCAGTTTAATCAGACTGAAGGAACATATGTGTTTTTCTTTTGTTTTAAGCACTAAGTTATCAGTAATCAGGGTTTTCTTTTTAATCTGTTAAATCATTTGTGGGATAATATCTATACTTGTCTGAAAATAATTACTTTTTGTGTATTTGTGTACCATTCATTAAATAATACTGCAGCAGAAGAATGAGGGGGAAAAAAGAAAGAATTAAAAATAGTTTGCATAGATTTTATGGGACATTAGGGTAGGTTCTCTGTTAAAATATTAAATGAAAATTATTCAACCATTTTAAATAGGTGACCGGGGGATCAGAGATTTGTCTTTTTCATTTTCTTGTTTCCCTTCAGGAATGCTTTGAGTGTTAACAAGATGAAGGGAAACATAGTAAAGGTTATTTTATATTGTCTTTCAAAAACTTCTGCATCACCAGGAAACAGTAGTCAAAAATATTTGAAGACAACATCCCTGTGCTTGATTGTGGCTATTATAGAAGTCTAGTCTTAAAAGTTCTTGATAAGGTGGGCATTCTCTATGAAGATAACCAGCTGCCTAGCCCCTTTGCAATCACAACTTTTGACTACTGAATCCCTGCTCAAAATCTATAGTGATATATCAATGTTTGAAAGTGAACTCTGGGGGAAAAAAGAGTTTTTATAAATGCATAAACATCATCCTCAATTCTGTGTTTTATCTAAGTTTAAATTTGAGAATACTTCTCTATACCTAAGTATGTGAAATACTATCTCAACTGAGCCCACAAACACTTTTTCTTTTCTACAAGGAAGTGTTATCAATAAGATTTCATCCTCAACTCTTTATTACCAAAGGTATTATCAGGTCATTTTTGCAAGCTGTGTATTACACTGGCTGAGCTACAGCAAATAGGTTCTTTATGAAACTACAAAGAAAGTAATGCTTGGCATCAGTTTGATTTCTGTATGTTTGTAATATGAATTCCAATACTTGTTTATGATTTACAATCATCTTCTGCTAGCAATATGTACAGTAATGCATCATACCTGTGACATTAAGATAAGGAAAAAATTTCTATTAATAGAATAACTTTAGTTTTTACAGGGAATTATTATCAAAAGCAATTTAAAACACCTTAAATTATTTCTTTTTTCTACATGGAAAGAAGTTATATACTCTTCATAAGTTCTGTGAAAAAAAATACTTTCTATCTACAAAAAAGAAATGAGAAAAATTACTTTCCTTGGCTTTTATAGTTGAATTTTGGAATTGAGCAGGGCTTAATGTTTCCTTGAATTGCTGTTTCACAGTTTTGTTTTTTATTTTGCCTTAAGTAATGAAAAAATATATATGTGAGCAGACATGTATGTATACACTTTTCAGCAGCATTTTTAATAATAAAATACAAAATATTTTCTAGTGCTTTGGGAAAAAATTATGCATCTTTTTTATAGGTGGCATATTTAATTTTTATTTGAATGGCTTTTTATTGTAAAAGCTAACTGATAAACAATTAGTTAAATTTATAGGCATCTGACATAGTCTATACATGGATACACTCAGTTTGTAATGTATCAGTTGCTTTAGTTTTGCCTGACTGCTCAGTTTTTATGTTCCTGTTAAAGAAGCTCTGCTGATCTGACTTTGGAAATCCAAGGCCTCATTGGCGAAGTATTACTTCTGCCACTACACATTCTTGCATCTTCATTGTTTAGAATTGTGTTTGACATTCTAAAATGCCTTAACACTTTCATACTGAGTGCCTTAATTGAATAAATCTTTAAATGACAGCAAGAAATTTTACTGAATGAAACTTGAATCAGAAAATCACTGTCATACTATTGGGGACTAAGTTTTCAATTCCCTACAGTGCATCTTCTGGCCCATGAACCTATTTGACATTCACAGTGGTTCTAACAAGCAGGCACCTGTATTATCCCTTTTTTAAAAAATGGACAGAGTAAGAATTAGACTCTTGAAACTCATAGGCTGAAGAACTTAGAGTGAATGTAGATTGCATGTACTCAGAGACCAATATTTTTATCAAGAACTATATGGCAAACATTTATTTCTAAGTCAAGTTTCTGCATATTACAATAATCCTAGCTAAATATCAGATAAAGCAAATCAAATATATTCCTTGATGCCAAATATGAATAATTTGGAGTTCATATATGACAGAATCCTGGTACTTGGTGATTTGCTTTATCTGATATTTAGCTAGGATTTGTCCACATGCTTAGACCTATGTAGACACACTGTTACTTATATGTCATGTCTGTATATATAGTCATGTACAGCATAATACAGCGTAACAATGTTTAAACCAATGACAGACCTCATATATATATATATATATATATATATACCAATGGTTTCATAATATCATAATGCCATATCTTTCCATACTTTTTCTATATTTAGATATATTTACATACACAAACATCATGGGCTACAGTTGACCACAGTATTCAGTTCAGTCACATGTTTCACAGGTTTCTAGCCTAGGAGCAGTAAGCTACCGGGTCCAGCCTAGATGTATAGTAAGCTATGTAATCTAGGTCTGTATTAGTTCACTTTATGTTTGCACAATAAAAAATCTAATAATACAATATTCAGAAGACATCCCTGTAATTAAGAGATGGATAGGTCGGGCTCAAAAGCTCAGCCTGTAATTCCAGCACTTTGGGAGGCCAAGGTGAATGGATGGCCTCAGTCCACGGGTTCAAGACCAGCCCTGGCAACTTGGCAAGACCTCTTCTCTACCATAACTAAATCAAAAAAATTAGCCAGATGTAGCAGCCTGTGCCTGTAGTTCTGGCTACATGGAAGGCTGAAGTGGAAGGATCTTGGAGCCCAGCAGATAAATGTGGGTGGCCATGAACATGCCACTGTACTCCAGCCTGGGCGACAAAGTGAGACTCCAACTCAAAAAAAAAAAAAAAAAGAAAGAAAAAAGAGTTGAATGACTGTACATGTATATCTGTAGTACACATATATACACATACATACTTTACCTATATATTTATAGGTACACATATATAATACATATACTTTACCTATATATTTATAGCTATACGTATATTTTAAATCCCTGAAGATGGTAATTCCATTAAATATATGTATACACACATATGCAAATATAATACACATTATTTATGTGTTATATATACATACATCTATGTACATATACTATGCATAGATCTCCTTTTTTTTGGTTTTACTTTCTGCAGTTTCAGTTATCTGTAGTCAATCATGATTTGGAAAATAGGTGAGTGCTGTATAGTAAAATATGATGTTTCGACAGAATGAGACTACGTTCTGATAACATCTAGTCCAGTATATTGTTGTAATTGCTTTATATTGTATAGATTGTAAAGAAAACTTTATTATGGCATATGTGTATAGAAAAATACATAATACTCTCAGTGATTCCAGATATGCACCGGTAGTCTTTGAAATTATTTTCTGTGGACTGGACTTAGTGGCTCAGCCTGTAATCTCGCGCCTTGGGAGGCCGAGGTGAGTGAACTGCCTGAGCCTGCGGGTTTGTGACCCACCTGGGCAACTTGGCGAGACCTCATCTCTGCAATAAATCAAAAAAATTAGCCGGGTGTGGTAGCACGCGCCTGTAGTTCCAGCTACTTGGAAGGCTGAGGCAGAAGGATCGCTGGAGCCCAGCAGGTCAAGTCTGCATTGGCCCGGAGCATGCCACTGCACTCCAGATGGGCAACAGGGTGAGATTCCAACTCAAAAAAAAAAAAGAAAAAGAAAAAGAAAAGAAAAGAAATTATCTTCTGTGGATAAAAGTGATTTTTATAAATGCACCTCCCATATCCACATATACAAGTACACATTTTACACTATAGATACTTCCATAGATTTGAATGTACTTGTAGTTCTTGAGGATAGCATTTCCATTAACCATGCACATAAATAAGTACATAACACCTACGTGCATACACATACATATGTACATGTATATTTGATGAAATGTCATCTTCAGAGATTTAAAGTTGAATCTTCAGCAAATTTTTGCTAGAGGAAAAGTCATTCTATTGTTTTCACCAATGTATGCATTTTTGCCTTTTCTTAATAACACAAGAAGTTGAAAAAATCTATTTACTCATTCATTTACCAACCTTTTATGGAGTACCTTTATGGTACCAGGCCTTGTGCTGGAACTGGCATAAAAATGAAAAACTCAAAGGGAAAGCAGAGAAGCACAAGTCAAGGAGAGGTAGAAATTGCTGGAGATAGTACCAATGGTGCTGAAAGGAGTCTGAACACAGCTCCTTAACTTAGTCTGGGAAAAGTGGGGATGTGTTCAGGAGGGAGCACCCCTAAGCCAAATCTTTTCAATTATGTGAAAAAAATGATATTGTGTAGCGGAGAGGATAGAATTTCATACCTTTAAAGTGAGACAACAGAGGAGGTTGGGAATTATCTAGTTTGTCATGGGTGAACAATATAAGTTATTGTTTGGCAAGCTGAAAAAAATGAGGCATATAGCAACTGGCTGATAAAAGACCCCCTGTTACAAGACAAGGAGTTTGGGCTTTGTTCTGAGTCAACTGGGAGATGCCTAATGATTACACACAAGTTGTGTGAGTGTAATGGGTATGTTTAGCAGTAATTTTTAAACATTTATATTCTTAGTATCATGTGGGACATCTGGCTAACATGCAGATTCTGATTCATTCATGGATAGGTGAACCTATATCTCTGCATTTCCAACATACTTTCAAAGTGGTGATGTAGATGTTGCCAATTCTCAACTATCCCTAGGCCTTTTGGGTTGCAAAGATGGAGAGCTGATCAACTGGAAGTAGCTGTGAGGATGCTTTGCATTGGAGTGAGGGGCTTTGCATGTAGTGAAAGCATTAAAGAAGAAGTTCAAGCAATCTATTTGAGAATCAATTTGTTCATTTAATTATTCTTTCCTTCAGCAACCCTCTACTTAATATCTCCATTGTACTAGGCCCTGTGCTAGAACAGCCATTAAAAATAAAATAAAGCCGGGCTCAGTGGCTCAGCCTGTAATCCCGCACCTTGGGAGGCTGAGGTGAGTGGATTGCCTAAGCCCACGGGTTCGAGACCCACCTAGGCAACTTGGCAAGACCTCATCTCTACAGTAAATCAAAAACTAGCCGGGCGTGGTAGCGTGTGCCTGTATTTCCAGCTACTTGGAAGGCTGAGGTGGAAGAATCACAGGAGCCCAGCAGGTTGAGGCTGCAGTGGCCCAGAGCAGCCACTGCACTCCAGTCTGGGTGACAGAGTGAGACTCCAACTCAAAAATAAAACAAAATAAAAATAAAATAAAATGGAAGGGGGTAAAATGGCAGTGAAACTAGTTGAAGTGTGAGTGTCTGCATGGGCGATTGTGCATAAGAACAAATCTGTGTGTGTGTGTGTGTGTGTGTGTGTGTGTGTGTGTGTGTAAGAATATGTCCAACTGAGAGGAGACATGGAATGAAGTTCCGGGGGCACCCTGTAGAAGCAACTGCAATTTGCCACTGCTCTGAATTTGGTGACCCCTGCACACTGGAACATCTGCCATTCTTGGCACATCTCTTGGGAAAAGACAGCAGAGATCAGTCACCTCTTGGCAGCTGGCACGTGACCCAACTTCACCACCTGTGGCAAAAGGCCAGGTACTGGCAGTGGGAACCATGGAGAAAGTGCAGGAAGGAAACCTGTAGCTAAGTCCTACTGGAGAAGAGGACGAAGGCTGATTCCATTTTCATTGTCCTGAGACCAGGCAGAGATGAGCTTTAGCTTGCTTTTTATTGAGCAGTCTGCTTCCTGAGACTAAAGGGTGATCTCTGCACCCCTCTGGGATTATTTTTGACCCAGAGAAGGTACTCCAAGTGCATAATACCTGAGAGACAATGCTATCTTGGAAACTCAGATGCCCCGTCCTTGACACTGGACCATTCACAAACATATACAATTGGAGGGGAAGACCTAACATCAGAAGAGTTGGGGTGAATATTGATTTAATCCAGCCCCATTCCCTCAGAAGTCCAAGAGGTATCTCATCCACATGAAAAGAGTCATTATTGGTCACTGAGAGCAGAACGAAGATTCTAAAGACTGGAGCCCACTCCCTCTTGCAGCGGTTCTTGGGACAAGTCAGTTTAAAAAAAAAAAAAAGGAAAGGAAAGAAAACTGAATTTACAGAAACAGTCATAAAAGGAAACTCAAGACTAATAAAAGTTTGTTTACTTATTTTTAACTGGTTCTCTCTCTATATATCCTTAAAAATTTTTTTATTATAAGGATGTAGGGCACATTTCAGGGTTAGGTATACAAACATTGATCATGCAGGTACCCTTGTTGATGAGATATGTTCTTCTCTCCCCTAGCAGTTTCCCTCAACTGCTAACTCCACTCCCCCTCCCCTGACAGTTTCCCACTACTGTCAATTGCTTTCTTATAGCATTATAATTTTTCAAGATCCGTTTATGAGTGAGAACATATGGAACTCAGTTCTTTGTTTTTGTGAAAAATCACTGAGTACGATCGACTCCGAATCCATCCAAGTTGCTGCAAAATCCATATATTTGTCCTTTTTTATGGCTGCATAATATTCCATCATGTATATATACCACATTTTTTTAATCCAGTCCAGCTTTGATGGGCAATACGGTTGGTTCCATGTTTTTGTTATTGTGAATTGAGTTGCAACAAACATATGTGTGCAAGTATCTTTTTGGTAGAATGATTTGAGTTCCTCTGGGTATATTCCCAATAGGGGAATTGCTGGGTCATATGGAAGGTTCTATATATATGGGGGTCTGGGTATATTTGAGGATGAAGTGTATACTCATTGTTTTTGTTTTGTTTATTCATTTGTTTACTTCCTTGTTTTGTTTTTTCTTCTTTCTCTTCATCTTCCTTTCTTCTTCCTCCTTTCTCTGTCTTTTCCTTCCTCTTATCTCATTTTTTGTTTCAGCAGTATACATACACTCCCACTGAATACACATATTGTAATATGGTGGGAAGTGGGTTCCAGGGACCCACACCACAGTCAGAAAATACTGCAATCTTCAAGTGGCTTCTGTACCATAAGACCCCCAATTACACCTTAATCAAACCTCAAAACTGCAAAAAGACAGCATAGATCCCTACCTCGACCCAGCTTTAAAATGAACAAATCCAGAGGCTTTATCTAAGAAAGAACAGGGGTTGAGCAAACTGAAGCAGAAGCTATTCCCCCTCCCACTAAGCAATAAAATTGAAGAGAAAAAAAAAGGAAAAAAAAAAAATTCCATCACCAATGAAAAAAGACAGAAGAACACAGCCAGCCCCCAGATCCCTGGAAAGACAGCACCTGTAAATACAGACTTTGTGACTCAAACAATGAAGAACCCTCAGAATGACTGGTCTCATACCACAAATTCAAATCTCAAGGTATTGATGGAGAGGATAAATAAAACTAAACAAAGGCAAGAAGAAAGAATAAAAGAGTTGATAACTAAGATGATGGCATAAATAATACAGTGAATGCCAAGGAAATGAAGTAATGAAATCAATATGTTAAAGAGATGTCTGTACACCCATGTTTAGTGCAGCACTATTTACAATAGCAAAAATATAGAAATAACCTAAGTGTCCACTGACAGATGAGTGGCGAAAGAAAATGTGATATGCATACACAATGAAATACATTTTTCAATAAATGGAAAGAAATCCTGTCATTTGCAACAACATGAATGAACCTAGAGTATTTCATGATGAGTGGAAAAAAAGCCTGGAACAGAAAGAGGAATATCACATGACCTCATACATATGCAGAATCTAAAGCCATTGATCTCACATAAGTAGAGAGCATAATGGTGATTACCAGGGTGTAAGGTGGTTATGGGAGGTGATGGGGGTTAGGAAGATTTTGGTCAAATAATACATTATTAGATTTAGATAGAAGGAATAAGTTCAAGAGATCTATTGTACAGCATGATGACTAAATGATGATGTGCTATATTCTTGAAAAATGCTAAAAGAGTGGATATTAAGCATTCACACTGAAAATGAAAACAGTGTAAAGCAATGCATGTATTAATTAGCTAGATTTAACCATTTCACAATGCATATATGTTTCAAAACATGTTGTACACAATAAGTACATACAATTTTATATGTCAACTTAAAACATAAATAAGTATGGGAAAAATACTATGAATACAAGAAATAACAAATTAACAAACATGTAAAGTAGAATTAACCAAGCAAAAGAAAGAATGTTAGAGCTTGAAGACCAAAATATGGAACTAACATAAACTGGTAGCAAGAAAGCTTAAAAAGAAAGAAAAATGCCTCTAAGAGATGTGTGATTATATTAAGAGATTGAACTTATGCCTGACTGACCTTCCTGAAGCAGAAAGTGAGACAGAGAACACCTTGGAAGAAACATTCTATGAGATTATCCAAGAAAACTTCCCTCATGTCATCAGAATCATGACCATCCAAACACAAACTATTCGGGGAACCCCTGCAAAACATCAAATGAGAAGACCAAAACCCACATACTTAGTAATTCATGTACACAAAGTAGGTGTAAATGAAAAAATTCTAAAGACAGTGAGAGAGAAATGTCAAACAACCTACCAGGGCAGACCAGTTATAATAGCAGTGGATTTATCTCTGAAAACACTACAGCCTAAAAGTGGCTGGAGTCCAATCTTCAAAGCTCTTAAAGATAAATAATTGCAACCAGTAATTTTCTACCCAACTAAACTAAACTTCATCAGCAATGGGGAATTTAAATTCTCCCCAGATAAGCAATTCCTAAGAGATTATGGTGCTTCCAGACAAGCACTATAGGAGATGTGTAAGAGGGTTTTAAGCACAGGAGAGAGAGAGGGAGAGAGAGAGAGAGAGAGAGAGAGAGAAAGAGAGGAGAGAGAGAGAGAGAGAAAGAGGTGTCACACAATTCCCAAGAGAACAGGAAAACACAGAATCAACTGAGAATACATTGAAAAATTTGCATACAACCCCAAAGTTAAAAGAAAATGAATAAACTTTATAAGAGCCTCACATTTAAACTCACATTTAAATTATCAGCCTGAATGTGAACAGACTAAAAGCATCACTGAAAAGACATAGAATGACAAACTGAATTTAAACAAGCACAGCTCAACAATATACTGCCTTCAGGAAGCATAACTCTCTACAAACAGACTCCAAGACTCACAGACTCAAAGTTAAAGGATGAAAAACAAACTTTTAGGCAAATGGAAAACAAAAGAAGAAAGGAATTACAATCTTAATACCAGACAAAACAACCTTTAAGCTATCAAAAATTTAAAAAAATATAGAATTATGTAATGATAAAAGTTTCAATCCCTTAACAATACATATTAATCCTAAATAGTCCTAAATATATATGCACCCAGCAAGGAGTACCTGGATTTTTAAAGCAATTACTAAGTAAACAAAAAAATCATATTGACTCTGACACTATAATAAGGGCTTGTATACTCCATTAGCAATCCTGGGTAGATAATTGAGACCAAAAAAAAAAAATCAATAAAGAGATCCAGAACCTTAATTTGATGCTTGACCAAATGGACTTAATAGATACCTACAGAGCACTCCACTCAACAACCAGGTAATATATATTTTACTCATCACCACATGAAACATACCCCAAGATAGACCAAATCCTCACCTATAAATCAGACACAAACAAATTCCATAAGATTAAAATACTACCATATACCTTCTCAGACGACAGTGGGATAAAAATAAATATTGCCACCAATAAGATCTCTTGAAAACATACAAAGACATGGACCCTAAACAGCACAATAATAAACCACTCAACACAGAAATCAAACAAAGGCTAAAAGATTCTTGAAAAGAAATGAAAACAAAGACATATCTTACCAAAACATATGGGATGTCATAAAATCAGTACTAAGAAGGGAATTTATATCTCTACAATCACACATCAAGAATATAGAAAGATCATGATTCAACAACATAACAAATTACCTCAGGAAGCTAGAAAGGCAAGACCACCAAAACCCCAACTTCAGCAGAAGAGTCCAAATTACCAAAGTAAAAGCCCAAATACAGGTCATAGAAGACAAAAACAAAGAACAAAATCAACATAACAAAAAGCTGACTCTTTGAAAGGATAAACAAGATTAACAAACTACTAGCAAAATTGACCAGGAAAAAGAGAGAAAAAGCACAAATAAACAAAATCAGAAACACAAAAATTCAATTCACAACTGACCCTGAAAAAATATAAAATATTATCAGAGATTATAATGTATACCTCTTTGAAAAGATAATTCAAAAACCTAAATGAAATGGAGATTTTTCTGATATCATACTTCCTACCAAGGTTGATATAAGAAGAAATAGAGACCCTAAATAGACCAACAACCACCTGGGAAATTGACTCCATCAAAAGAAAACTACCTACAAAAAAATGCCCTAGATGGTTTTCCAGTGGAACTCTACAAAACATACAAAGAGAAACTGATACCAATTCCACTGAAAGTATTCCAGGCAATCAAGAAATCTGAAACTCTCCTTGAATCATTTTATGTATTTAACATTACACTAATACCTATACCAAACAAAGACCCAATAAAGAAAGATAATTACAGGCCATGATTCCTGTTGAAAATAGATGCAAAAATTCTCAACAAGATTCCAGCAAAATAAATTCAGCAACACCTCTCAAAAATTATCTACCATTACCAAGAAGGCTTTATCCCTGAGATAAAAGGGTAGTTCAACATCCACAAGACAATAGGCATAATTATATACGTCAAGAGAATAAAAACAAGGACCATATGGTTATATAACTAGACACAGAAAAGGCTTTCAACAAAATCCAGCATCCATTCTTGATTTTAAAAAAGCCTTGAACACCTAGGTATAGAGGAAATATACCTAAAATAGTCAAAGCCGTCTGTGATAAACCCACAGTCAACACATTACATGGATATAAACTGGAAGCATTTCCCCTAGCAACTGGAAAAAGACAAGTCTGCCCACTGTTACCTTTTCTGTTCAGCATAGTATTGGAAGTCTTAGATAGACCAGTCAGACAAAAGAAGGATATCAGTGGCATCCAAATAAGAAAAGAGAAGTTAAGCTATGGCTCTTGTTTTTTCTTTCTTTATTATTTTTATTTTAAAGATGGGGGTACAGTTCAGGGTTAGGTATACAAATGTTTATTATGCAGGTACCCCTGTTGATGAGGTGTATCTTCCTTCCCCGACAGATTTCGACCACTGCCAATCCTGCATTCCCTACCCCTGCCAGCAGTTTCTCGCTACTGCTAATGTTTTCTTAAGACAGTATAAGCCTATACCTGGAAAACCCAAGGTAATCTGTCAAAACCTCTTTGCACTGAAAGAGAACTTTGGCAAAGTCTCAGGGTAAAAAATCAATCCGCAAAAGACAATTGCTTCTTTATACACCATCAACAAACAGAGAACAAAATACAAATTACCATTTCATTTACAATAACCACACAAAAAAAATACATTGGTGTCTCCCGAACTAGAGAAGTGAAAGACCTTTACAGCAAAGACTACAAAACAAAAGCAAAATCTAAATTTTTCAACCAACTCATCTTTGACAATGTTTCCACCAACAACCACTGAGGAAAGGAGAACCTATTCAGTAAATGGTGCTGGGAAAACTGGCTGACCACATGCTGAAGATTGAAATAGAACTTTTACCCATCACCATACACAATAGCCAACTTTAAATTTTAAAGGGTAAAACCTCAAACTATAAGAATCAAAGAAAACAGAGTAGGCATTCTTGTGGAAATTAGAATAGGCAACCAATTCCTGATCAAAACCTCAGATACCCAGGCTATGTCTGTCAAAGGCCTAACATCCAGAATCTACAAGTAACTCAAATGTGCTGAAAGAAAACAAAAGAAAAACAGACTCATTAAAAAATGAGCAAAAGACATGAATAAACACTTCCCAAAAGATGATAGATGATCAGCCAACAGACACATAAAAAAATGCTCAGACTTACTCATCATCAGAGAAATGCAAATCCAAATCACACTGAGATACCACCTAACTCCAGTGACAATGGCCATCATTAATAAATTTTAGAAAAGAAAAAAAATAGATGCTGATGGGGATGCAGAGAAAAGGAAATGCTTCTACATTGGTGGTTGGAGTGCAAACTAATTCAACCTCTATAGAAAACAGTGTGTCTATTTCTAAAAAAACTAGAAATTGACATTTACTATAACCCAGCAATCTTTTTTCTGGTAATAAACCCAAAGGAACTCAAATCATCCTACAGAACAGATACCTGCACACTTGTGTTTATCGCAGCACTACTCATCACAGTAAAAACACAGAACATATTTCACTGTGGTCTGAGAAGGTACATGGCAGAATTTCAATCTTATGAAATTGTTTTGTTTATATTTGATTTATGGGTAAGTATATGATCTTGGAGTACATTCCATGTGGTGATGAACAGAAGGTATATTCTTTGGTTGTTGGGTGGAGTATTCTGTATGTATATTGAGTTCATTTGGTTGAGTGTCTTAGAGGCTATATTTCTGCTGATAGATCTGCTGCTATTCTGATTAGTTTTCCATGGTAGGTAGTCTGATCTTTCTCTCTTGCTGCCTTTAGAATTCTTTCTTTTGTACCTAATTTGTGTAGGTGAATTACTATGTGTCTGGGGATTGTTCTTCTCACTTGCTGTCTTGTAGGGGTTCTCAGAATCTCTTGTGTTTTGATGGTCACATCTCTGATGAGATGGGGCAAGTTTTATTGGATAACCTCCTGGAATAATGGTTCAAAGGTATTCTCCATTTTCCTTTTTTCTTCTGGGATACCAATCAGGCATAGATTTGGCCTCTTGACATAATTGCCCATCTTTTGGAAACTTTTTTCTTTCTTTCTGAGTTTTCAATTACTTCTTAAGTTCCTAATTTTACTTAGAAAAAAATGAGCCACAATGGTAATTTTAGCTGTGCCACCAATTAACAAAATCTTACTTTAATATGATGTAAACTATATATTAGTATTAAAGCAAGATTTTTATGATAGCTTCAGAATATCATCAAAACACAAACAATCTGAAGGCCTACAGCCCCATGTGTTGTAAAGCACTGAGCAGGTCATGGATAAGTTAGTGATATTCCAGGCAGTGTTCCTGGAGTTCATCATTTTCCTACTCACCATTGGAAACATACTGAGAAAACAAAAAACAAAACAAAACAAAACATTAGGTTGTGGCTACACAAACTATTTGACAAACACTAATTTTTTAAATTAAATGTTATTTTATTATAGAAATATGTAGTACAAGTCAGGATTAGTTTCATAATAGGCTGCATACCGGTGAAATTTGGGCCTCCAACTGACTGGTATAGGTCTTTGGTTGTTATATGCATCTCATCTTCTTCACTTCTTCCTCCTTTCTCTCCCTTAACAGTGCCCAGCAACTTTTGATTCCTTCTGTCTGCTAATGTGACTAATTTTCAGGACTACCCATATGTGAGAACATGTGGTATTCGGTTCTTTAAACACTAATTTTTAGTCTGCCTGTCATTATTGTGATTTAAGAAATTACAGTTTGCTGATAGAAACAAGGAGATTTTGATATCTATACATTTAAACAGCCACTCAGTTTTATCATACAAAGCATACCCCATATTAACTGGGTGACAAAAATGCTAATGAGAGCATGAACTTATGATGAAAGATAAAATTCATTTATTCTGTTTTAAAAGGATCTTTCTACTTTATTAGATCAAAAATACAGCAAAATCACTGGGAGCTAGGAGAAAAGATGAAGAAATAGAGAAAAGGGTTGAACAAAGATTAAATATGGGAAAGGGGAGATGCAGTGAGAGAACAGGGAAAATCAAATGCCACAAGTCAGGGCAGAAAATAAGTTTCTAAGGACTAGATATCTCTTCATTTAATGACAAATTTCTGGCATAGGGCTTGGGGCCATGAGCCAGTGAGGGGTTCAGGAGGTTGAAGACCAGAGTGGAGGCTGAGGCAATAGGTGGCAGTCCATCGGTAGCAAAGTGCTTCTTGTAGGCCTGAGGATGATCCTGAAGGCTCGAGCAGTGTTATATAGGGTATGTCTGTAACAAGGTCTTGGTATAAGGCTAGATGATGGGTCACTTGGCTGATTTCCAGAACAGGAACATATGGAGGCCCCTCTTGGGGAACCATTCTTCAAATGTTGCATCATCATAAAGAGTGATAAAGGTACCTGAGTAGTGAGCGGGGGGGACCAATGGGCCCACTCCCAGAACTAGGAGTCAGAATAGAAGCAGTAGGAGCAGGATCAGATCTTTCTACATTAACATTCTCTTCTTTGGGACTCAATTCCCCAATGAGTGGCACTGCCACTGAATGACAGATTTTGATGGGCCTGGGCACTTCTGCTTTTCACGAACCTGTTTCTTTTTGTCAACCTTGAGCACTCATGTCTACAGTGAATGTAAATTGAACTATTCTGTGATTTTGGCCTCCCTGAGCAGCTTCTCTCCCATGTCAGTAGCCACTCACAGTGCTGTCCCTTTTGCTGTCAGGACTGGCTACCACTGCTGTACCTGAAGGAAGGTTTGTCTATGTGCTCATCTGAAGATTGACACATGGAGTTCTGATTGTCAGGGCCATTAGTTCTAGTGTTAGCAGTGTCTTGTCTTCTGAGCACTACCAGCCAGGATGTTAAATTTTGAGGCCTCTATCTCTTGAGAGACTCTCTATATGCTTTGGTGACTGCTGAGGGTTTCTTTCTTGGCCTTTCTGCTTCTTCATCACTGGAAGGAGAAGTCAGAAACTACCTTGTCCTCTGTGTCTGACTGGTCCACTTTATCATCTCCAGATTCCTCTATGAAAACCCCATAAGTTTTCTGGTAGAACTCTTCTTCTGTCCCCAAGAATCCAGAAAGCCTATTCCCAGAGGTCTTCTGGGAGGCTGACCCCCAGCCAAACTCAAACCACTTACCCAAACTGTGCTATCATCTTTGGTCCCTCATCCAGGTCCCCATTTATTCGTTAAGAGTAGTCTTACTACTTTATCATATTGGGAATGACAATTTGAATATAAAAGAACATATTTTTAAATTTATTATTTTCATTTTCCCCTAAAATAACCAATATATGAAGTATAATCTCTCAGTTTTAATAGTTAGATAGTGTTGTTTTCAACTTATTTGGGGACTCTTCTAAGAATTAGAGTTAATTAAACTAAATTTTTGGCACAATGTAGCCACTTTTAACAAATTGCAGCTATTCTTCTGAGGATGAGTAATTGAGTCATGGGACTGGTAAGTTTTTGAAAATGCATCTTCAAATAAATACAGCTTTTATAGGTCCTCCACTAACATGTTAATTTAACCACTTATGTATTTATTCACACTTTTATAAAACAAAGTGTAAGCACTATCCTCTAGCTGAGTATAGATAAAATAAGAAACATATGTGTACCAGGAGAACATATTATAGTGAGCGTAAGAGATAAAAATGTCAAGAGTGCAATGTAGGAGTAGAGGCAAAATTGGAGTAGAGATTTTAAATGGCACATGATAAGGGATGAAAGTGAACTAAGTACCCCAGGGATCACTGTCATGATAAATACCCAATAAAAAGGAAGAGTCTTTTGTATCCTAATGTAGGAAGTGCTATCCCATCACTTTTCCCACATCCTGTTTTTTTTAGAAGAACATCACCAATACCAACCCAAGTAATCAGAGCCTCTTATACCTATCCATTTTCTTTTCAAAAGTTACATGGTACCTGTCACAAATATCAGCAAAACACATATGTGTTAATTAGCTAAATTGATTTAAATCTGGCAGCATGTACCTGCTAGTGTGAATGAGATGACAATAATAATACATAATAATGATAATGATAACATGTATAACAACAGCAGCCAACCACTGCTCTAAGAACTTTATATATTTACTCATATAATCTCTTCAGAAGCTCAAGGAGGGAGTTAGCATATTACTCACATTTTGCAGATGAGAGCAATGAGAAACAAAGAAGATGAGTCACTGATTGGAAGTCAACCTGCTAGAACTCTTTGAATCCATGTTTTGAACCTAGGACATTTGACTTCAATATCTTATTCAGTTGGGTAAGATATCCAATATCAGCCCTAAGCAAGATCTTAAGTTATTATAACAGCCCTAAGCAATATCTTGTTACTTTAACAATAAATAGACATTTTGAAAATATATATATTATAGGCCTTCCTAATATAAATATAGCTTTAAAAATTTCTACTTTAAAGAATTTCACACTCACAAAGTTAAAAACAAAGCAAAACTCAATCAAAACTATGTATTCAAGAAACTCCCTGAAATTTTAGATTTATACTTTCAAAAAAGGGAAATTTTCTAAAATCTGCTGTATGTGTTTCTGATGACTTTTGTTCCCCTGTTCTCTTAAGTTGACAATTTGTCCTTTTATGGTACCTCTCAAAAGTCAACCTAAGACTTTTTTTGTTCTTTGTACCAGGAAGGCAAAGAGTTTAGTTTAAAAAGTAAGAGAATAACTAGCGAATCTTGCATAAAGAATGGCAGACTAACTCAAAGTTCAGTCTTGAATATATGTCTGTGATACCATCATTAATTCGTTCTACAATCCTAGGTAGCTGCATAAGCCTCTGGAGCTTCAGTTCCCTTAATCTGAATATTGCTGAAGGTTTAATTGTCATAATGCACATGAAAAGTCCCAGATTCAAATTATAGAATTACAATATGATATATCAAATCTACTCCTAAGTACTAAGTATCCCAAATATTTAAAGATAGAAATTTAAACAAATATTTTTAAGCTAGTGTCATTGCAGCAGTATTCACAATAGCAAAAAGTACAAAAAAAAGAGAGTCAAATATCTACCAACAGATGAAAAGATAAGCATATTACTCAACCATAAAAAGGAATGAAGCTCAGATATCTTCTACAACATGAATAAACTTTGAGTTCATTATGCTCAGTTAAACCTATCACAAAGACAAATACTGTGTGGTCTCACTTATAGTCTTAAAATTCATAGATAGAAAGTAGCATGGTGCTTGCAGATGCTGAGGGAGGAAGAAAATGGAAAGTTACTGTATTATAGGTGAAGAGTGATTAACATGTTTTTGGAAATAGAGATGTGGTTGCAAAACATAATGAATGTAATTGATGCCACCATATTGCATACTTAAAAGTACATAACATGGCCAATTTTGTGAGTGTGTGTGAGTGTGTGTGTGTGTGTGTGTGTGTTTACTTAATTAAAAAGGTAAACAACTCCAACTAAGCATCTGATCTATTTTAGTTATTTATGTTCTCAAATGTACTTGGGCCAGCCAAGCAAGATGCCAAAAAGACAAGAGGAAGGATGAAAAGAATGGTAATTTATTATTTAAATTACTGTTAATTAAGTATCTGGGTTTAGATGCCACCTCCCAATGCCTTTATTTGTATGGTCTTAGACAAGAAGAGCATAGTTCTTAAGTCACACCTGTTATTCAGTGGTCACTCTCACTCACCCAATCTCCTTATTGATAATGACAAAAGGGGAATGCAAGTAACAGGCATGCTAGGAAGATACTGTGTGAGTAAATTAGAACATTTTGTATCTTTTGTTATAAGTAATATCTCAAATAAAAATAATCTAAAAGTCTTAAACTATATTCTTGAGTCTTTTTATACTTAAAAGTGTTTTAATAGAAGTCACATATATGGGCCAAGGATATAAAGCACCTCTATTTTCTCTCCATTTTGGCCACATGATAACTTCACCTAGAAAGATTTTGCAAACCCTTATGTCTAAGTCCACCCAGGACCCATTAAATCAGAAACTTATGGTTTAAAATCTACACCTTAGAAGATTTAAAGCTTTACAAATGATGCTACATGTAACAAAAACATGGAGGCAACTATGCTGCCCATTAAAAGAGGACTGGATAAAAAAATGTGGTTCATACACACAATGGAATATTATGCAACTATAAAAAAGGACAAAATTATAAAAGTTGTTGAGAATTTCTGTACTAGCTGTCAATAATGTCAGTTATGAATAATCTCAAAAGTTAATTAAGTATTTTCATTTTAAAAAGTCTTGAAACCTGAATTAATAATATATGAAGCTAAAAAGCCATATTTACTAGAGTGCAAAAAATGTTATTTTATTTTATTTTTTCTCTTTTAATTTTTATTTTAAAATTGTGGGGTACAATTCAGGGTTAAGTATGTTCATTGTGCAAGTACCCTTATTGATGAGGTGTGCCCCCATTCCCCAGGTGGATATCGACTACCGTCAATCCCAGCTATCTCCCCAACCCCTCCCCACAGTTTCCCACTACTTTCAATCCCTTTCCTACAGTAATACGGTAGTTGTTCAAGGTTCACTCATGAGTGAGAACATGTGATACTCAGCTCTTTGTTTCTGTGAGAGATCACTCAGTATTATAAGCTCTAATGCCATCCACATTGCTGTGAAGTTCATGATTTTGTTCTTCTTTATCACTGCATAATATTCCATTGTATATATGTACCATATTTTTTTTATCCAGCTCTTTTAATGGGCAGCACGGTTGGCTTCATGTTCTTGCTATTGTGAACAATGCTGAGATAAACATACGTGTGCAGGTATCTTTTTCATAGAGTGACCTGAGTTCTTCTGGGTATATTCCCAGTAGGGGGATTTTGGGATCATATGGAAGGTCAATTTCTAGGAGTTTTAGGAATCACGACATTGATTACCACAGAGGCTGTACTAGTTTACACTCCCACCAACAGTGTAGAAGTGTTTCCTTTTTGCCGCATCCTCTCCAGCATCTGTTTTATTTTGAGTAATTAATGATGGCCATTCCGACTGGAGTTAGGTGGTATCTAAGTGTAGTTTTAATTTGCGTCTCCTTGATAAATAGTGAGGCTGAACATCTTTTCATGTATCTGTTGGCTGCTTGTATGTCTTCTTTTGAGAAGTGTCTATTCATATTTTTGCCCACTTTGTAATGGGGCTGTTTGTTTTTTTCTTTTCAGCACGTTTGAGTTCCTTGTACATCCTTGATGTTAGGCCTTTGTCACACATGGCGTTGGGAAATATTTCTTCCCAGTCTGTGGGCTGTCTCCCTGCTCACTTGATGGTTTCTTGACTTTGCAGAAGCTTGTCAGTTTAATGAGGTCCCACTTGTCTATCTTATCTCTTATGGCCTAGGCACTTTGGGTTTTGATCAGGAATTGGTTGCCAGTTCCCACTTCCATAAGAGTGTCTCCTGCATTTTCTAAGGTTCTTATAGTTTGAGGTTTTATGTTTAGTTCTCTGATCAATTTAGAGTTAATCTTTGTGTATCGGGATAGGTAAGGGTCCTGTTTCAATCTTCTGTATGTGGTCAGCCAGTTTTCCCAACACTATTTAGTGAATAGGTCCTCCTCTCCCCAGTAGTGGGTGGTAGAGGCTTTCTGAAAGATGAGTTGGTTGAGAAATTGAGGCTTTGCTTCTGGAATCTCAATTTTATTCCATTGGCCTATATGCCTGTTCTTGTAACAACACCAGGCTGTTTCAATTATTGTGGCTTTATAGTATAGTTTAAAGTCTGGGAGTGTGATACCTCCTGCTTTTTTTTTTTTTTGTTTTTTTCTTGCTGAGGATTGTTTTGGCTATTCTTGGTTGTTTATGTTTCCATATGAATTCCTGTATTTTTTTTTTCTAGGTCTGAGAAGGATGTTGTTGGTAATTTGATGGGTATTGCATTAAATCTGTAGATTGCCTTAGGTAAAAGGACATCTTAACAATGTTGGTTCTTCCAAGCCATGAGCATGGGGTATTTTTCCATTTGTTTGTGTCATCTTTGAATTCTTTGAGCAGTGCTTTTTAGTTTTCATTGTAAAGGTCTTTTACGTCTCTTGTTAGGAAGATGCCAATGTGTTTCATTTTTGGGGGGGCAATTGTAAATGGAATTGTTCTTTTGTGGGGGTTCTGTTTGTTTATTATTGGTGTATAGAAATGCCATTTGTCTTTTGCACTTTTATCTTTTGCACATTTATCTTATACCCTGAGACTTTGCCAAAGTCCTTTATCAGTGTCAGCAGATTCTCTTGGGTTTTCAAGGTATACAATCATGTCGTCTGCAAAGAGAGACAAAATTATGAAAATTGTTGAGAATTTCTGTACTAGCTGCCAATAATGTCAGTTACTGGATAATCTCAAAAGTTAATTAAATATTTTCATTTAAAAAATAGTCTTAAAACCTGAATTATTAATATATGAAGCCAAAAAAGACATATTTACTGGAGTGCAAAAAAATGTTATTTTATAAAAACAAAAGACCAATCACTCCATGGTTGGCCAGTACCTCAGTTTCAGAATTCTGGTCTTTTTAAGTCATCTAAAATACATATGTATTTTGCCAATGCTAGAGTTTAATTTGGTTTTGGAAGTTGAATTGGAAGCAGTTTAACTTAGAAAAAGTGTAAGTTATGTTTTATTGTTACTAAATGTTTTTTAGTTTTATGTTTAGATCTTACATTTTTTATAACTCTTCAGATGTTTATAAAAATCCAGGAAATTTTCCTACCACAAAATATTATTTAGTTTTGACTTATTCTTTTTTTACTCCTAATTTATCAGTGCATGTCTTTCATTTAAAAAATTTTTTTATCTGAAAGATGTGGGGTACAATTTGGGGTTAGGTATATAAATGTTCATTTTTGCAGGTACCCTTGTTGATGAGGTGTGTACCCACTCCCCTAGCAGTTTTCCATTAATGACAATAACTTCCATAGAGTATTATACTTTTTAAAGTTCTGCTTATGAGTAAGAACATGTGGTACTCAGTTCCTTGTTTCAGTGATAGATCACTCAGTATTATAGACTCAAAGTCCATCCAAGTTTCTGCAAAATTCATAATTTTGTCCTTTTTTATGGCTGTGCAATATTCCATTTTGTATAAATACCACATTTTTATTTTATTCAGTCCTCTTTCAATGGGCAGCATAATTGCTTCCATATTTTTGATACTGTGAATAATGCTGCAATAAACATGCATGTGCAGGTATCTTTTTTATAGAGTGACTTGAGTTCCCCTGGGTATATTTCCAGAAAGGGGATTGCTGGGTTGTATGGGAGGTTGATTTTTATATCATTTAGAAATCACCAAACTGTTTACCACACAGATTGTACTAGATTACACTCCCATCAACAGTGTAGAAATATTCCCTTTTCCCTGCTATCTCTCCAGCATCCGTTGTTTTTTGAGTTATTGATGATGACCATCCCGACTGTAGTTAGGTGGTATCTCAGTGTAGTTTTAATTTGCATTTTTTTGATGATTAGTGAGGCTGAACTTTTTAATATATCTGTTGGCTGCTCATGAGAAGTATCTATTCATATTTTTTGCATACTTTGTAATGGGGATGCTTATTTTTTTCTTTTTGGCACATTTAACTTGCTTGTGGATCTTAGATATTAGGCCTTTGTCAGATGTATAATTAGCAAATATGTTTTTCCAGTCTGTGGACTGTCTCCCTGCTCTCTTGATAATTTCTTTGGCTTTGTAGAAGACTTTCAGTTTGATGAGGTTACACTTGTCTATCTTATTTCTTATGGCATGGGCACTTGAGATTTTGATCAGGTATTGGTTGTCAGTTTCAATTTGCATAAGGGTGTCTCCTGCATTTTCTAAGGTTCTTATAGTTTAAGGTTTTACTATTAAGTCTTTGATTCATTTAGAGTTGACTTTTGTGTATGGTGATAGGTAGCGGTCTTGTTTTAATCTTCTGCATGTGATCGGTTTTCCCAAACCATTTATTGAATAGGTTCTCCTCTCCCCAGTGGTTGATGGTAGAGACTTTGTCAAAGATTAGTTGGTTGAGAGATTGAGGTTTTTGCCTCCAGAACTACTCTCAGGTTTCATGTGTCTATATGCCTGTTCTTGAACCAATATCTGCTTGCTTTGATTATTGTAGACTTATAAAAGTTAAAGTCTGGGAATGTGTTACTTCCTGCTTTGTTTTTTGTTTTGTTTTTTTGGGCTGGGGATTGTTTTGGCTATTCATGGTCATTTATGTTTCCATATGAATTCCTGTATTGTCTTTTCCAGGTCTGAGATGAGCGATGCTGGTAATTTAATGGGTATTGAAATAAAACTGTAGATTGCCTTGGGTAGAATTGACATCTTAAAAATGTTGATTCTTTCAATCCATGAACATGAAATATTTTTCCCTTGTTTGTGTCATCTTTGATTTCTTTGAGAAGTGTTTTGTAGCTTTTGTTGTAAAAATCTTCCACTTTTCTGGTTAGGATGATGCCAAGGTATTTCATTGTTTTTTAGCTATTGTGAATAGAACTTTCATTTTTATTTGGATTTTTGTTTGCTTACTGTTGGTATACAGGAATACAACAGTCTTTAGTACATTTTACACTCTGATACTTTGCCAAAATCCATCATTTGTGCTAAGAGGGTTTTGACAGATTCTCTTGAGTTTTCAAGGTATAGAATCATGTTTTCTGCAAAGAAGGATAATTTAACTTCAGCTTTTCCTATTTGGATAGTCCTGATTTCCTTATTTTGTCTGACCCTAGTTAGAACTTCCAATATTATGTTGTACAGGAGGGATGAGAGTGGGTATCTTTGTCTTATTTCCATTTTCAGGGAAGATGGTTCTAATTTCTGTCTGTTTAGCAGTATGTTGGTGGTGAATTTCTCATAGATGACTGTTACTATTTTGTGGCATTTTCTATCTATGCCTAGGTGTTCAAAGGTTTTTTTCAAGACAGGATGCTGGATTTTAACAAAAACATTTTTCATGTCTAATGATATATTCATGTGGTTCTTGGTTTTACATCTGTTGATGTATTTAATTATTTTATGCTCTGGATGTTGAGCCAGTCCTGTATCCCAGGTATGAAGCCCATTTGGTCATGGTGGATGATTTTCGAGATGTGTTAGTTTGTTAGAGTCTTGCTGAGAATTTTAGCATCAATATTCATCAAGGATACTGGCCTGCAGTTCTCTTTCTTTGTTGAATCTTTTCCCAGTTTGGTTATCAATGTGATGTTGGTGTCATTAAAATAATTAGGGGAAAATTCCATCTTTCTCAATTTCCTGCAACAGTTTCAATAGAAATGGTATCAGCTCCTCCTTGTATATTTTTTGGAATTCTGCTGGAAAGCAATCTTGTCCACAGTTTTTTTTTGTTTTTTGTTTTTTGTAGTTTTCTTATAACATAGTTGATTTCCTGGGTTGTTATTGGTCTATTTAGGGTTTCAATTTCTTTTTGTTTCAAACTGGAGAGTTTGTGGGATGTCAGAAAGTCCTCCATTTCATTTGGATTTTCTTTTTTTGTTTTTTAATATTTAAAAAATGTGGGGTACAATTAAGGGTTAGGTATACAAATGTTAATTATGCAGGTTCCCTTCCTTGCTGATGAAGTGTGCCCCCCAATTTAGGTTTTCAATTTTTTTTTCCATACAAGTATACATAGTAATCTCTGATACTCTTTTGTATTTACTCTGAGTCAATTGTGACTTGATTTTTGGCATTTCTGATTGTGTTTATTTGGATTTTCTCTTTTTCTTGGTCAATCAAGTTAGGGGACAATCAATCTTGTTTATCTTTTAAAGAACCTTGTTTTTGGCCTAGTATGGTGGCTCATGCCTATAATTCCAGCACTTTGGGAGGTCAAAAGAGAATTGCTAGAGCTCATGGGTTCAAGACCAACCAGCACAAATTGGAGAGACCTCAAAACCAAAAAATTAGCCAGGTGTGGTGACACATGACTAGTTTCAGCTACTTGGGATGCTGAGGTGGAAGGATCACCTGAGCCCAGCAGGTCAAGGCTGCAGTGGTTGTGAGCCTGCCACTGAACTCCAGCCTGGATGACAGAGTGAGACTCCAACTAGGAAAAAAAAAAAAAAAAAAAAGGAAGAAAAAAAGAAACTGCTTTTTGTTTCATTTATATTTTGTGCGATATTTTTGTCTTCTATTTCTCATATTTGGGCATTTATTTTGGTGATCTGGATTCTTCTGCTGAAGTTAGGGTTTTGGTGGTCTTGCTTTTCCAGCTTCCTTAAGTGATGTGTTAGACTGTTAACTTATTCTCTTTTCATTTTCTTCATGTGTGTTTGTAGCAATATGAGTTCCCCTTCTACTACTGTTTTCATGTCATCCCAGTGATTTGGGTTAGATGTTTCTTCATTTCTATTTGTTTCCAAGAATTTTTTAATTTCTGTTTTGATTTCTGTGTTGACCCAGGGGTTGTTCAGTGTTATACTGTTTAGTATCCATGATGTTGTGGATTTTGGGGGAACTTTGTTGGTGTTGATACTTATTATTATTCCACTGTGATCTGAGAAGGTATATGGCAGTATTTTAATTTTGTGAAATTTGTTTATGTTTGATTTATGACAGAGGATTTGATTGATTTTAGAGTACATTCCACGTAGTGAAGAGTGGAATGTATATTCTGTGGTTGTTGTGTGGAGTTTTCTGTAGGTATCAATTAAGTCCATTTGGTAAAGTTTAGGTTTTGGATCTCCTTACTGATATTTTGCCTGGATGATCTGTCTAGGGTTTTAGTGGGGAATTTAAGTTCCCAGCTATGATAGTGATAGAGTCAATACCTATTATTAGTTTACCTAAAAGCTGCTTTATGAAAGTTGGATGCATATATGCTTAGGATTAAGACGGGTATTTCTGGTTGTTGGATTGAACATTTTATCATATGACCTTTCATATCTTTTTAAATTTTTGATAGCTTAAAGTGTATTTTGCCTAAAATTAGGATTGCAACTCCTGCTCTCTTTTGTCTGCCATTCACCTGAAAATTTATTTTCCATCCTTTTACTTTGAGTCTGTGACTGTCCTTTCTGGCAAAAATAATCTCCTGGAGACAGCATATTGTTACATCATGATATATTATGCACTTTGCCATTTTGTTTTTTCAGTGGTGCATTCAGTCCATTTATATTCAGGCTAATTATTGAGACATGAGAGTTTTTCCCTGTCATGAGGTTCTTATAGAGTTTATTTTTGTTGTCTTTTTTGTTTGTTGTCTTTCTTTTATTTTTGGGGTTGATTTATGTGTGTTTTCAATCTTTTTTCTGCATTCTTAGAAAGGGTGTGGTCATTCTTTTTCTTTCTTTCTTTCTTTCTTTTATGTTTAATATTTTCTTAAATGTTACTTGTAGAGCTTTTCTGGAAGTGATGTAAGCTTTTAAGAATTTAATGTCTGGAAAGGATTTTAATTCTCCATCTCTAATGAAAGTTAGCCTAGCTGGGTAGATAATTCTTGGTTGAAATTGTTTACCTTTGAGAATTTTGAAGACTGGGCTTCAATCTCTCCTAGCCTGAAGTGTTTCTGCAGATAAGTCTGCTACTATTCTAATTGATATTCCCTGGTATGAGGTCTGACATTTCTCTCTTACTGTCTTTAGGATTTTTTCTTTTATGCCTACTTTGAGTAAGCAAGTTACTATGTGTCTGGAGTTTGGTCTCATTTGATGTCTTACAGGGGTTCTCTGAATTTCTTTTTTTTTTTTTTTTTTTTTTTTTGAGTTGGAGTCTCACTCTGTCGCCCAGACTGGAGTGCAGTGGCCGCTCCCGGCCACCGCAGCCTCGACCTGCTGGGCTCCGGCGATCC